>JAUJPO010035451.1:0-18825 GCA_032270745.1 Tiaropsis multicirrata | reverse complement strand
CGGCTTTTAAGGAAAAAGTTTATTAAACATTTTTCAAAATCAATGATCTTCGAGCCGCCATGACAGTTGTCCTTTGCAGACAATGTTGGAACATTAATTGTTTTCCGAATCAATAGATAAACAATCCCTTGCTCTCTACCGTTTTATAAGATGTTTATCCAGAGTTCTATTATACATCCTTGTTGAGACTTTTGACGTTAGTTTTGCAGTTCTGAACAAATTAATCCCAAGTGACATCTCGCTTCTATAATTTCATTGTTTCTTTTTATGACCCATACTTAATACCAATACAAATGGTTCAAAGAAACAAAAATTAAATAAAAGACGTTAAACGTCACTTTAAATTCACAAGTCCGTGGATGTAGTAAATGAATCGTAGAAAGTAAAAAAGTAATCATACTTTTTTAAGACATTTTAGGCCCAAAAGATAATTCAAGAAAACCAATTTCTTAAAAAACTTAAGTGGGGGCGCAAACCGGTGAACATGTTGGCCAACATATTCAGCCGATTTTTAGGCAAACATGTTGGTACTGTTTGCGTTTAACGTATATTTCTGAAAAAAACACAAATGGCCGACTTGATGGTTGCCTACAGCAAACCGAGCGACATGAAAACCAACATGCAAATTTTGGTGGAAATGTTGGCCAATATTTATTAAATTCTGTATTAATAAATGTTTCGCCAACATTTTCTAAGATTTATTTTCCTTTTCGAGCATATTGGCGCACACCACAACCGGCCAACATTGTTGGTCAGTGGATGTTGGTCGAAATATTGGCCGGTTTGTGGAGGCCTTTGAGACTTCATAATACGCGAGTTACGAGTTGCGTGTTGCGGGTTGCAATTAAAATTGCGAGTTGCAATTAAATCTACAAGTTGCGAGTTGCGTGTTGCAGTTAAAACTGCGAGTTGCAAATAAATCTGCGAGTTGCGTGTTGCAATTAAAACTGCGAGTTGCGAGTTGCCCTATTTTTCATTTTTATTTCATTTTTTACGAACATCGAATATAATTTTCTATTTTTCTACACATGAGTTAGATAATCAAGCACAAATATAAAGGACTTTTAGAGCTTCAATTTTGTCAAAAGTTACTGTTATTAGTACGAGTGAGCCTTCAGGGCCATCGTATATAAGTCGTCACTTTTATAATGAAAAATCTATAAAAGAGAATAGTAGGGGATGAGTTTCCTCCTCCTTTTGATTACAACTGCTTACCTTAACATTGACTGTTACCACTAAGTCCATCAACAAAAACAAAACATCAAACAAGTAATTCGTCCCATCCCATAATATGTATTGCATGGCAAAAACAAAGCAAACAATAAATTATCCCCTCAAAACAGTGAAATTGCAGTAAACAAACTGTATATAACTTGGTATATAACTTTGGTCAAATTCGCAAAATTTTATTCCACAAAAAATTCTCATTAAGCTCATTCGCGAAAGTTTATTCTCGTGAAAAAAAATTTTCTTCAAAATCCGCGAAAATTTATTATCACGATACTTACTGCTGGAAAATAAACATGAAAATTTGTTTTTTAACCGTCAAAATGCTATTATTATCAATATCGATGGAAGCTGAAATCTAAATATTTCACACTGTGCCTATTAAAATGTAAATATTCTCGCGAAATTTTCTTTAATTGCACGCCTCTTTTTTGAAATCGAATTCGAATGTTTAGAAACGTTCGATTTCAAAGAAAGCACACAATTACACGCAACAACGCGAAATGATTTGCGAAAGAACACTCGCAACACGCAACTCGCAGTTTATAAATCCTCAGAAATTTGGCTCTGTCGCATTCTTAGGTGTAAAGTATTAAAGGAGTTACCATCTAATGGGAAAATGGAAAATGATTTAACTAACACCATTTGAAACTTTCATTTGAATCCTGGTAGGGGCTGGTAGGATTTTCCAGACAGCGCCAGACACTTTTTGATTTGAGGATGTTAGTATTCATAGTTCGAAATTTACAGAATTGACAATCGAGTAAACAGAGAAATATACCGACGATTATGAAATCAAAGATATAATGACATTTAAAAGCCAGTTGTAAAACTTAATCTTAACTGATCTTATCACTCATGTGAATTCTAAAACCAAAACCAAAATTATGAATTGAATTGTTTTAAATTGAATGTGCTTTAATTAAGTCATTCCAAGCAGACGTAGGGTTTAATGAGTCTGTTTATAAAATTACTTTGATTTTTACTATAATTACTATTTACTATATACAGTTGACTCGCTAACTATTTCTTTTGTACATTACAGTTGACTCGCTCTAATTCGAATCTCTACTATTCAAATTTCCCTACTATTCGAACAAAATAAAAGTCACCGTCAAGAGACTTTCTACTACAGAGACTTTCTACTATTCGAATCTCTCTATAATTCGAACAAAAATCTTTCCCCCTTGCGCCTTGGGATTCGAACTAGAGAGAGTCAACTGTATTACTATACTTGTTTCTCAACTTCAATCCCAGCGCATAACTTTGCTTTTTAATCTTGGTTTGTAGCGGTTGAATTGGAAATAAGGTTGGCCCAGGAACCGAGGTTGCTTGTTTATAAATGAGAAAAAGATCGCACTGGTCACTATCAGAATCACGTTTTTAATCTAACGGTAACGTTATAACGATCACTGATGAGAGTGCCAAAAAAATCTAAATTATTTTTTCTTCTTTAAATGTAATCCGAAGAATTTCACTATTTCCAAAAACTGGACGATTTATTGGACATGATTACCGAAATTCTAGACTAAAAAAGGCCTATTGCCGTGATCCTTTGACAGATAGCACCCACTTGCAGCCAAATAATTAATGCCCTTTACTCGCTATAACCCTCTTCTTCAAACGACACCCACCTATTATGAAGTTTTGACTCCCCCTCCTTTACATAGGGATTAGGCCTCTCATCCATAAATAAGTAGAAATATGAGGTCGAGTTTTAAACTTGCATCTTGCTTTCAAAAAGGGTAAGATATCGGGGAACTGATATAACACGGAATACCGCGGAATCTCTCACGGAATCCCGCGGAATCTCTCACGGAATCCCACGGAATCCCGCGGAATCCCACGGAATCTCTCCGGAATCCCACGGAATCCCCTCCGGAATCCCTCCAGATTCCCTCCAGGAACGATGCTGGTGGTTCTGGTGATTCTACAGCAGGAACTCAGAAGTTGATAGCCTTGTTTGGGATTGTGCAACAGGGAAGGAGTGGATGATTCTGGTGAATGTGATGGTTGAATTGATGTTTCTGATGAATTTGGCATCAAGGATAATTGATGGTCCTGATGAATGTAATGGTGGAGTTGATGTTTCTGGTGAATGTGCAGCAGGAGTTGGTGGTTCTCGTTAATATGATTGTAGGTTGGTGGTTCTGGTAAATGTGCAGCAGGAGTTGGTGTTTCTGGTAAATGTGATGGTGGAGTTGATGTTTCTAGTGAATGTGCACCAAGACCTGGTCGAGATAGAGTCTAGGAATGCGTTTCAGGGGCGGATCTAGGATTTTTTACAACCACGTATCGGAAAATTTCTTTTCCGGACACCCCTCGCCTAAAAAAAGGTTTTTTCTATATTTCCAAAGAAATACTACCCACCAACCCCAATCATACCATACAAATAAAGTCTTGAATTTAATTAATTAATTTCTTACTCTCTTCACAATGTTTCGGTGCGGAGAGATGCGCCGATGTAAAAAAACTATGGTGGCCCTAAACGTACAGTTAACATGAATGGGCCACCAACTACGTCGAAACAGCTCAAATCGTCGAGCATTTTAACCAATGAGAGGCAAGGAAACTCATAAAACAAACAGGTGGGGGAACCCCATGGAGCACTGACCACCTTTTTTCTTCACTGTCCTAAAACTCAAGTGATTGTGAAGTTTTATGTTCAATTCGCCGAATTTTTGTGAAAGATCTTTTTTGCCTGGCGAGTGTTGGAAGAGGATTTGTTTATGTTTTGAAAAGGGTACTCTGCCCGTTATGATGCAACATTTGTCAAACTACCTTGAATCAAGATGGCCGCCGAATTTTTTATTTTTTACGCCATTTTAAGGATAAACTTTTCAGCAACCGCCAAATTAAGTTCCCGCCAAATTTAGTTTTTTCGTCCGTCTGTCCGCCAAATTAAATTCCCACTGAAAAAACTTTTTCGGCCAGCCGCCAAATTAAATTCCCACCAAAATTAGTTCCCAAGGTATCACATTCATGATTGGTTTGTGAATTAAAATATTTTCGGCTCAGTCATTGAAAGAAGAAGTGAAATAGCTCCCCTTTGAAAATAGGGGAATATTTGAAAAATATTTCAATGGTAGAAAATCGAAAATAATTTTTAACTATGGCTATTTTAATCATATTTCATTTTAACTTCATGGCAAAATTCAATTACGTCGTGCGCCGCTGCTTGTCACCATGTATCATATTTTTGATTTTGTACTGAACTAAATATGGATGCTATGTATATGTGTGTAGTTTTATTGTGGGATTTTTCACCTTCCGAAGTCTTTCTAATGAATACAAAACAGCAAAAAGTCAAAATAGTCTCTCCAACTGTTTGTGTTGTCATTTGCGGGGCAGCCGAATAATGAGTTTTGGATGTAATGGCGTGGCATTGAAGGGCGGAAGAGAGGTAAAGAAATCTTGGAGCTGCAAAATTATTCTCACTTGCCAAGCTGAGCAGTTGTTCAATTTTTTATTTATAACGAACATACAAGACATACAGGTTCCTACTCCCGCAAAAAAAAATGTTAAGTTATACCGCCAGGAGATTAAATTAATTTGAAAAAGTAGAAAAGAAAAAAGAAAAAAAACCTATGAAGAGCATAGTTTGGGAATCTTAAACAAGGGGCTGCTAAATCTTTCTGTGTCATGGGTAAACTTGATTGTAATACTCAATATATCATGGTTTTTGTCCAGACTAATTTTGGAGTCGCCATTGAGTATTGTTGTGTAAATTTATCTAGGATTCAGCGGAGTCAAGTTTAAGTCAAGTTGATGAAGGCTGTCAAACCAACGATCAAATAAAAAAGATAGACCAAGAACTTCATGCAATGGCTCTTAGAAATCTTTTGTTTTCTATTCATTTTGTATTCATGATATGCATGACTTTTTTTCTACGGACACGCCCCGGAAAAAACCCGAAATTTGCTCTCTTTTGTGCGTCATATGACGTCACGGGGGCCAAATTTTCCGGACTTTTGGGTGTTTCCGTTAGGAAATGACGTAATGCAAACTTACGCATATCATGAATTTTTTCATCTTGCCGTCTTTCCGCAATCCGCGTAAGTCATATTACAAAGAAATTAGACTTTTTACAAGCATCTATAAATGGTGTAAAATCAATTATATCGAATTTTTACTGACCATGAATATATTTTTAGATTTTTTTGGCTTTTGCATTTTTAATCATCTTTCTCACACGATATTTTTGAATATTTTTTTGGCAACACTATTGCACTTTTCAACGCATTTTCTTTAAGAATATAAACATTTTTGAAAGACTCGTACGAAAAAAATAAAGGTGCGTTCGTTCGTTGTGCGTTCTTAAGATAGAAAGGAAAAACACTATCCAAATACAAATTTTATAATTTTAAAACCTTTTGCTAATTTTTAAGCCTAAAAGTTTGACTTGAAACTAAGAACATATTCACAAAATTTAGGTAATGTGATCAATATGATCCAATAGCTAATTCACTCGAAATGACACTTTACATCAATTTCTTTATTACTCTTACGCGGATGATTTCAATAGGATACTGGTCTATCTATTTCATCATCCTCTGGATGGTCCTCTGAAACATCCACTTATCGCAAGACAAGCATTATTGAATTAATAGGCTCGAGTTTTTTAGAAAAGTCAGAATTACCAGGACGGCGCTGTAATCCACTAAATCCGCTAAATTATATTCTGCGAAACTCGCGAATTTTTAGCCTTAAACCGCGAAATTAAAAGCCGCAAAAATTTCTTCCCGCGAAAATTCCTTCCCTTAAGGTAGTTTTTATCAAGTTTAAGACCTAGGTGTTTCTGATGATTCTGTACTGCAATGGCTGTATTGTTAAAAAATTATCTCGCATTAAGTGGCTTCAACCTCCGAGTGAAGTACACTTCAACTGCCTGTTTAGGTGGATCAGGATTGAAGGACATCTTCCATTGAAGAGCCCACTCACTAACTCTTAAAAAGGCTCTGAGACTTGCTAAAAAGAAAGTTTTGAATCAGAAAAAGAAGATTTAAGCTTACAAATAAGACCTTCGTTCCAAACTCGGTAAAAAGCTTTGGAGATATCTAGAAAGACTCCACGAGTATCTAAGGGTGGATTTGCATCAAAACCTTTCTCGTTATGGACAAAAGCTGAGATACAAAAGAGTCACCTTTGCAGAAACCAGACTGGGAGTTTCTAAATAAGTTGTTATCTTCAAAATACAATCACGGTCGTAATATTTGAGAAAAAAGGGAAATTCCCACTAATTTTCAAAACCAGAAATGATTTGGAAGTACTCTAAGTTAGGTTGGAAGGGTAGAGTTTTAACTCTGAGTTTTAACGCTAGACTTAAGACTTAGGACCTTAGGATATGAGGATCCAAAAGTTCAAAATTGGTCCAATAAGGCTCAAAATATAGCCTGGAAGTCTGTCAACCCCTCCCAAATTGAAATATCCGATTACATTTAAGAGATAGCCCAAATTCGACTTTCTCGCCCGAACTTCAAGTTTCGAAAAACGAGGAAATAAGCGAAATTCTCAATATATTTCGACTATGATTGTAGGTGTACATCGAGTCAAAAATGCATTTTTCGAAGATTTTTCCAAAAATTGGCAGAAGAGATATTGGTCTATATTTTTTCACCACACTCTTGTCCCCCTTAATTTCATAGATTGGGACAACATTAGCTTTTTTCCCATCTGCCAGAATCTAAAGAAAATTGATATTCATAAGAGGACCAAGGATTCATCGCATACTTTTATCATCTGGATAGATGTTCACTTTGTCCTACTTCGTACTTATAGGCAATGTAAATCAAAACTGAAAACTTTTACGTGTGTTACAGGCACAGGCTGAGCTTAGATTAACTAGTTTTTTATCCATTATTGAAACTTTAGAGGTTATATAAAATGTTAAAGCTATAGGGAGGCATGCTTAACCAGGACCGCAAACTTAACGATCCTCATACCTGCCTTTCACTTTTGACTCAAAAGTCGATAAAGAAGGATTAAACAATATTTTATCGCTAAGGATTAGAATGAGGGTAAGTGAAGGAACCTGCCAGGCAAAGGGAGTTCAACCCTCCCCTACCTTCGGGTATATAGACCTCTTATTTGTTTATGTTGTTCGGCTGCTGTAAGCGCATGCGCTAAAAAGTCGGCGTTTTATTGGAGGCAAAACACTCAGTAAATTAGCTGGAGGCACCTTTTTTCCAATGATATTTCTAGATACAACTCAGAAATCATACTAAAATTTCTTTCAAAATCCTATTCTTGAAAATCTGAAATAATCAAAAGCCTTCTCTCTCCCAGCTAATGTTGTGATCTTTTTGCCTCCAAAAGCCGGCTGCTTTGCAGGTCGCATTGTTTATGCGCGTCACAAGATAAATGGTCTATAGTAATGGAAAAGGGAGGAAGCCTTCGAGTACCGCCTTCGGCTGCAGGCGTAATCTATAGGTTGTGGTTAAACCAAAGTCCCCGGCTCAATTAAAATGGATTCTTTAAGGTTTACGATTTCTCTAGCTAAGGATTTTTCGAAACCTTTCGGCCAACGGTACATTAAATCTGGAGAAAAGCACTTGGCCGTATATGATATTGGAAAGGAATAAACACAAAGTTGATGTATGGCAAAGAAAATATTATAGCTATTTTCATCAGAAAGAAAAATCTTTGGCGCCCGAAGAAAATCGTCTTCCAGACTGCAAAACCACCAGTAACCATTGTTGACTTTCCCTAAATCGAAATATAAGCTAGCACGTACCAAACCCGGACAGCGGGCCGATTTTTACATTTCGGAATAAGATCTTACCATATCTGGGTTTTTAACGTTAACGATGATTTTCTTGTGTCGGTTAGTCCCCATTTCTCAAATTTATCATGATTTTGACAAACTTTCTTTGTTTATTAAATGTCTTTTTTTTTAAATCATATATTGTTGTTGAATAAACAATTAACGTGAGAATCAACTTTTATTGAATGTGTCATTAAAAAGTTAAAAAATAATTAAACTTTATCAAAAACAATACCTCAAGAGAATTGAACTCGGCTTTCTTTTCCACACGACAATAAAGATTGTGCACTCCGCGTAGAGGCTATTTGGAAACACGCTTGCAGACAAAATCTTCCTAAACGTAGCAATCCCTACTGTAATCTAATCAGCTAGATAAAAAACAGTGCCGTAGGAAGCATTTCTTTTTTTGGGGGGGGGGGGGGCTAAATTTCATTGACACCGCGAGGGCAAAACCATGGATTGGCCCGAGGGGGCGATTTTGGAAATTTAAACCTCTAGATAGTCTAAAAAACGCATTAGAAATAGCTTAACAGTTGTGATATAGGAAGAAAAAAATATTATTAAATTCAGTTTTTACAGAAAACCACTTTTAAAAAAAATATTGGGTGGGCATAGCCCCCCCCCCTTGCCCCCCGGTTGCTACGGCACTGTAGCTATTTGGAAAAACGATTGCACATAGAATCTTTCTAAACGTAACAAACCCTACTGTTGTCAGCTACATGAAAAGTAGGGTTAGGAACAGGCTAGGACTATGTAACAAGAAACACCACACTCAACTTGAAACACCATTGCAGTGAGAAAGTAAAAGACCTCAAAGATCCAATGATCTAAAACACAAATAAACATTCGTATTAAATATGTCATTCAAACGGAAACATTAAGGATTAGCTCCGAAGATAATATCATCAAAAATGGTCTTAAAAAACCTCAAAGAAAATAAACTTTATAGAACTTTTTGTAATTGTAAAACAAATGTACGCTAAACGTGAAATTTAAAATAAACAAGAAGTTTGGTCTTAGTTTGGCCTATAATAAATTCAGAAAACATTAACTTTTACACGCCGAATGATGTACGTCCAAAATAAGTAATTTTACGACCCTCAGTCTTTTGAACATAGCTCCAAACCACAAGGTTTTCAGCCAAAATGGCCTTTTGTTTTCGAAAGCTGAGACAAAGGGCTTTCTAGTGCACCAAAAGAATTGCCTGAATCTTATCACTGTGACCACAATTTGCCTTTGAATTTCAAAATTCGTGAAAAAAAGTGTAAGAAATTAGAATTAAAAAAAATACATCGGTGGCTAAAGGTTAAAATGATTCTGAAACATTTTTTTACATAAGAAAAAAACATATAAAGAACATGAAGGCTTTAAATCCAAAAAGTTAAGAAGATGCTCAGAACATTTTAACCTTTGAGAAAAAAAGAATATTAAGAAAATTGCTTGAAAACTCATGCGTCATGTATCTCTGCCCCATTGCAAATAAACTCATTCCCAAGAAATTCAAGCAACCTGTGCATTTATAATTCATCCTCCACGTCTTTCTTTAGTACTAAAATCTCTAAAACATCGTTTGAATAAGAGAGACCAGGGCTTGAAGAGACAAACATTCTTCGTTCTTCAAACTCGTTTAGGAGACTTTACTACGCAAGATCCTATCCTATCACAAGATAGATCGATAACTAATAGTAAAGCTAAATATCATACATGATTTGACGTGTTACACCATATACTAATAGGAAAACCATTCGAATCGTTCCATCAGCAAAAGAGGTTCAGGTTGTCAATATTCATTAATTAGCGAGAAATACTTTCACAAAGAAAACAAAAATCAAATTCGTTCTAAAAAGTTTGCTTTTCAAAGACCTGGAGTGGAGGGGGGGGGGGCAGTTGATCTCAAAACTACCGTACGTTTGGAAAAAAACTAGGTTTCAAAATTGGACCCACACAGTGCATTTTCAGCCATTTTCCCCCAGTTTTTTATTTTAGCAAAGATTTTCTATATGTTCTCAGATCTCCTATCTTTTCAGTACATCTAGGTTTTGTCAGAGCTTCGAAAGACCTACCCATAAGGGCACCGGTACTTACCTTGAGTACCCCCCCCCCCCCGGGTTTAAAGGTAATGGTTGAGTTGAAAAATAACTCATGGAGTTTAACTTAAGGATATAAGGTGGTCATTCTAAAGAGGAAATGACGTGAAAGAATAGAATGATTACTAACTATACTATGACTTCTTGTTCATTGAGTAATTGACAGCATTTCACAAAGTATATCGATAAAAATGAATACCTTATCGGACAAAATATGTCGGACAAAAGTAACGAAAATTTTGTCCGACGAAAAATAAGCCAAAACAAAAAGAAATTTTTGGCTAAAATTTGCGTTATTTTGGACATAAGTGACGAAAATGTTTGTGGGTGACGAAAATTATGTCCGACATTGTTTTGTCTGATAATGTATATACAATGAAATTGATATCAAATGTGTCCGGAGTAACGTGAAATTGAATCATTTGGGTAAATTTGTGATGCTCAAGGGTATAATTTTGGATGTCCGAGATGTCAAAGACATCCGGGGTAAAACTACTGTCCGGAGTTTTAAAATGTAACAAGGATTAATTCTTTAAGAACAATAGATAAAAACATAATGACGAGCCTCAAATTTTCATATGCTATAAAAAGAAAGACATGTGAATGTATTTTTCATTTAGATGCACTTGATGTTTTGGGACAACTCCACATTTTCACAACCAGCAAAAGGAGATAATGCATGGAATAGCGGTCGTTTGGTAGAAAAAAGGTTTACCCTTTAAACTTATACATCAATCTACTGACTAAATCTCTAGGATATAAAGTTTCACAAGATTCACTTATATTTTCAAATTGAAAAAATCAAAAGATTTCAACCGAATACAGAAAGTGTGCAAAAAAAAAAATCCAAACATATAAAAAAACAGTATATAAACTTGAATCAGTGGAGCAAACTATATTACTGCTTGCAGTAGAAACACTAAAAACATTTTTCATTGACATCGAGGCTAAATATATAAACAATACCAGACATATTGAAATCAAAACGTGACGCAAGTGTCGATGAAGATTGAAGAAGAATTCTATGTATACTTAGCAGGAATTCCAACATTGTTTAAACATCCAAATACTATGTTTACTGGGGTATAGATTAATCGAGAACATGAGACAATCGGTATTTCTTCTTGGCATTTTGCTGGTGATAATCAGTACAGAAACACACGACGTTCCAGTACAAAATAGACCACCAGTGGACAAAGATCATCCAGATGAAGAAGAACCTGAAATTGAGGCTGATGACGAACATGTAGATTGGGAACCTGTTCTCGAATTTCCAGACGCCAGCCCTGATTACAAAGAGACCGCACGTAATGGGTCAGAGAACATACAGGAAGAAGGGCATTGGCAAATGCATAGAATTGTGAACGGGATTGTGCACAAAGAGATACAGACGCAAGAAATGATTGATGATTTTCAAGAGTTGGCTGTCAATGGATCGAAAGGAGGCACTTTTATAAAACCTTACGTTCCCATGAAGACTTTCTCGGAAAGGAAGAAAGAAGAAGAGCGGAAAATGAAGAAGAAGGAGAAAGAGGAGATTAAAGAGAGTAAAAAAGAAGCTGATAAACTGAGAGGGCAACATGGAGTGGTTCCACTGTGAATAGATTAGAATGAATGGTAATGATCTGATTGATGAACTGAATGGAATTGAACTGAATTGGATGGAATGAGATGGGTTTTATGAGGACAAAATCGATTAGAAACAATTCATTAACTGAATTCGAATACAAGAGATTAAAGAGAGTAAAAGAGAAGCTGATAAGCTGAGAGGCGGCAACATGGAGTGGTTCCACCGTGAATAGAGATGGCGATTAGATGGAATTTTAAATGGGATAAATTTTCCAAAGAGCATAGTAAAGATGTCGATAAATTAAGAGGACAACATAGAGTGTTACTCCGTGATTGGAAATTATAATGAAATTTGAAATTGCCTTAACTTTCCAAAAGAGCATCGTAAAAAAGATGCCAATAGAAATAGAGATAGCAATATGAATGACACTTTCAAAGGGCTAAACTTTCCAAATCTCAGAAAACTAATTACAAGAGATTAAAGTGCACATAGGATATACCGATTAGTTGAGAGGACAACGGCGACAACACATGGAGTGGTTCCCCCGTGATAGAAATTAGAATGGAATTTTAAATGGGCAAAACCTTCCAAAACTTAGAAAATTAATACAAGAGATTTAAAGAAGATGCCGATAAACAACGAGGAAAACACGGAGTAGTTCTTGCGTGAATAGAGATGATGCAACGCAAAAGATTTAAAGATCATAAAATGAAACACGGAGTGGTTTTTAGGTGTGATTGAATGGTATTACAGCAGTACACGAACTAAAATATCCGATAACGCAGGAAATAGTACCAAGAACCAAGAAATCGGAATCATTCAAATGATTTTTTATAGAAATTTAAATCATTTCTGATTTAACTATATTAGGAGAAACATGCAAGAAAAGTATTTTGTTATACATGAGGACATCAAAACCGTCAAAATTGACGATTTACATAAAAAAACAGCTACCTCTTGTAGAGGTGTAAAACAACAGCAAAAAAGTAAGTTTTTGACACTCAAAAAGACGCTAGTTTCCTGAACTGAACAACATACCAGGTAGTCAGTATGTTGAAAACTGTGAAATCTGTGCACAAAAGTTGAAGTAAAACTTGAATTGTGATTGAAGTTTGAAGTTGAGAAAATTGACTAGTCTAATGAAAGTTCATCTTTTGATGTCCACCTCACTCAACGCTCTCATAGCTTGATTGATGCAACATAAAAATGAGTGAAAAATGTGACTACTTATTGCATAAAATTGAAATAATAGATAATTGCCTACGTGTGAAAAAACTAATTATACAATGATAAATGTTACAAAGGAACTTAAACTGAATGCATAAAGTTAATTGTCAAGAGACACAAAACAATGAAATGACGCTGAGACAAAAAAAAAGACTGAATGTAAAAAGACGAAAATGAATTATTAATATTAAATTTTTTGACCAGTTTTGTATATAAATAAAACCATCATGCATTACATTCCCCACCATGGGCCAAAAATTTAATCACATGATTAACCAATAATGACTTTTATCATGGCTCACAAGCCAATCAAATAAATAACTTTCAATTTACTCATAACCACCCAAAATAACAACTTTCGCTCATCTCGTAGAGCTCGTTGAATAAATCAGGATCGTTAACTGAATGGATTAGGTTGCGAACGGATCGGACAGTTTCACGTTTGACATTTTCGTTTTCGTTTTGATAAGATACTGTGACTTTACGAACATTGCCATCGTCGCCAATGACAACATCTTTGTTCATACCGTACGTGTATTGTTTGGATAGTGCGGATTCGACTTTAGTGAACAACACGATGTCACCGATTTGCAGATTGCGCTCATGATGAAACCATTTCGTTTGCTTCATAAGCTTTGGAACGTGACACTCAAGCCAGTTTTCGAACCATGTGTCATAGATTTTGGAATTAGCTTCGAGTAGCTTCATTGGGTTGCACGTTTTGACGAAATCTCCCGAGGGACTACGTTTGTTGTTACGACCAAGTATCAACCGGTTTGGCGTCAGAAGATCCATGGTTTCGGTTTCTGTGATGTTTCCAACCAGGAATGGAAGATCGTTAATTGAATTTGCGATGACTGATAGCCTTTCATTGTGAGCTATCTTTTCGATTGACAAGTTGACTTCTCGGATCTTACGTTCGACTTTGCCATTGACATTGTGAGCTCCGACTGGGCATGTTTCGAATTCAACTTTTCGATCTTTCAAGAGTGTTGATTGGATGTTGATGAATCTGATTCGGATGTCTTGATTGCTTTTGACGAGTTGACTGCCTTCATCGCAGAATAGCTTTTTTGGAAATCCATATCTCGACGAGAATCTTGTAAACGATTGAATGAAGGAGGGTGACGAATAGTCATCCATTACGTTGATGTTGACGGCTGAGGTTGAGCAGCAACAGTAGACAACAAGCCATATCTTGACGGTTGCTCTTTTGTTGCTTGGTGAGTACGACTTGTATGGACCACTGAGATCCACTTGAGTTTGAAAGAACGCTGGTGCGATAGTGAGTGAACTGCTTGGGATGGGACCCATGATTGCTTCGATAGTACGTTTTTCGATATATCGACAACGTTCGCATAATCTCTTGATGGTTTTGACAAGGGCTCTTCCTTCAATTATGAAAACCTTTTTGAGGAGACGACGAAGTGTTGCTTCGATGCCATCATGTTTTCACCAATGAGCTTCGATGGCAAGGCTGTATGCGACAGGTGAGTAGCGATCAATGACTGGTACGCAAAATGTTGATTGAGATAAATCCATCATTGCATCTGTGAATTTGCCTGCTATCGTGACACCGTTAGATGGAAGGATCCGTCCTTTGTATGTTAAAATGCCATCCTTCAAGATTGAAATTGGTTGGTACTTCTTTGGCTGGATGAATTTGATAACTTCACGAGTTGCTAATCTGAAAAAATAACGCTCAGCAAGTTGGATTTCGCCTTCTCTGAGCTGAGGAACATCATTGGATGGTGTGATTGGGTGATGGTTAGGAGCGATTAACAAGCCTTTTGAATGTAGTTTCGATCTCAAACTGTTGAAGTAACGGTATACGTAGCCCATGATACGAACGACGTTGCTGAAGGACTTAGAATTTGGATCGATGAGATATGACGAGAATTCGTAACGTTATCCAACTTCTCCTGGGACGATAGATGTTACATGGTGAACGTAAGCTTCTCTGTTGACTTCTGATAGTTGTTGGTCGGTCAGACGAAGTTCTTGGGCGGTCATCACTGGGAAGTTATTTGATTGTTGATGCATCCAGCTGTGACCATTGATTCAGAATGATTCTTTGTTGACGTCTTCTACGGTTGCACCTTTGCGTGTACCGATGTCAGCTATCATCTTATTGGTTGCGACGTACTTCCATTGGTTTCTGGTGGTGAAATGAAGACTTTGAATGACACGATTACGTACCCACTGCTTCAAGGGTTTCTGATCGTTATCCAGCCAATACCAAACGCTTTGACTGTCTGTGAATTTAACTGAAGATTGGTGCCATTTGCTGAGTGATCTCTTCACGATTTCTCCAGTGTGGGTGTTGATCAGAGAAGCATAGAGTTCTCCTCTTGGTTGCGACATTCCTCTTGGTAGTGCCCTGGTTCTGGCGAAGATGAGTTGGCACGAGTATTGACCGTTGGTTCGGAGAAAACGTACGTAGATGGCAACACAAACCAGTGTTTTAATTGATAGGTTGACAGCATCGACATGTACTATTCCCACAACGGTCTGAGTGCTTCTGGTATGACATCGTCCCAATCCAGTTTGCGATGGACTAGGTCTTGAAGGTCGATCTTCATGAATGCGACAAGAGGTGAGACTTTGCCAGTTAGGTCAAACATTTCGGCCACTTTTGAAGCACAATGGCGACGTGTTAGCTTTGACGGAATGACGTTGACTTGATTTGTTGGTTTTTTGCCTCGACATTTCTTTGCGAAATTTAAGTCACCGATGTTGAGTGAAACCATATCTGATTTGACGTACCACTTGAATCCAGCGATGTGAATCATCTCTCCGTCTTCACTCATGGTGGATGGAGGGTCTTCCCATGAGAATACGAATCCCTTGGGATTGAAGCCACCTCGATTAATGACACGTTCGAGTTGATTTGCACGATTGTAGGCTGTTTGTCTGTCTTTTATTACCGGTAAGGAAATCATCGACGTAGATATCACAATTGACGATATCGTCGATTTCGGGGTATTCGTCTTTTGACATTTTAGCTACTCTTCGTAAACCATATTCAGCTTGATTTCCTGATGACTTAACCCCGTAGATCAAGGTTTTAACGACTTTTGGATAGGTCCAGGTTGGCTTGCCAGATGTAGCGTTGATAGCACCAGTATGACTCGTCTAACTTGATGGTATTGTACATCTTTTTAATATCTGTGTGCATTGCAATCGGATGAATGAAGAAACCGATAAGGAATTCCTGGAGTTTGTTCAGGTTATTCTTCCCTTTAGCAAGAAGGTCATTTAAACTATATCCTGACGATGTTGTTGATCATTGCATCGAAGAAAATGCGACAGGGGGTACTGATTATGTTGCCCTTCCACACTGCTCTCCATGGGATGTAGTATTGACATTGGTGGTCGTTGAGCATTAGTTGAGTTGATTTGGGTAGATTGCTGACATAGTTCACGTAACTGAGACTTTGTAGCTTTGACTCTGACGTGAGGATATCTTGTTTGTCGTTCTGATTGGATGGTTTGTTGAGTTTGCGAAGACCTTTAAGACCTTTATGGCGATGTATTTGTTGTTGGCTAATCTTGTAGACGGATCAGCGATGAATGGTAGGATTGCTGTGGTTGTCTGAGTTTTTGGATCGATGGTGACGGATGAGTTGATAATTGATTGTTCATTTTCTTCCTTGATACTGATTGCTTCATTTGATTCGTCATGTTTGCATTGGTTGCAGTTGCGACAATTCGGACAGCGATATGTGATCTCACTGCCTGCTCCTTCGACTTCCTCAAACACTCGCATTGAAGAAGATAGGTGAGCGTTGAATCCAAGCAAAGGGACATCAGATGGATGATTTCGAAGTAGTTGATACATTGACGTAAAATTGCAAGATGCATGAAAGGGGCTGAGAGATGGGTGTGGTCCACTGATGACACCTCTTCCTCCACTTGCACTTGTGAAGCATGACTCGAATATTGACAATCTTGATGGTGTTTGATGAATGATCCTTGGAAAGTACCTCAGATATTTGATGCCAATCATCATGTGAACGTCACCGCCGATTGATGGTGGAAACTTTGGTAGGTGTTTTGAGCTACCAGACTTGAAGAACGATTGACTGATGTGCTTTCCTGCTTCGATGAGCGAAAGCGTTGGAAATGTTGACGTGATCTATGGGATACAAGGGCCAGTTAACGAGGCTGTCTCCCCATTGCTGAGTGGAATGTTAACAACGTAACAACCAAGTAATGATTTTGTAACGTTGTTTTGAAACTTGAATGCCATTTGGTCCAAGTAGTTTGATTGCTTTTTGGCTGACGACAAAATCACTGCAGCCACCGTCGTAGAAGAAAATCAATTTGTGTTGATTGACGAGGATCTCCTGAAGCATATGGAAACCTCTTTCGTCATGTTGCTCGTTTCATTTGAAGGATTCTGTGTGAAATGACAAGCTTATTTTTTTCGTGAAGCTTGGAAGATTTGGACTCTTGAAGAATCGTTCTTTAAATTTTTCGAGCAGCTCGATGTTGGCTGGTTCCTCCTTGTGCTCCTTGCAGACTAGGACGTGTTTTCGTACAGGATACTTTCGATGTGATGCGTTGGGACAAACGAAGTCGTGCTGGCATTTACCATCCTTGTGCTTTCCAGATGCGGTTGCTGCACCTGGAAAGAGACATTGAAAGCAGTATCCCTTGGTTTTGAGAAGGGAGAGGCGATTTGCAGGTGTGAGTTCTGCGAACTTCTGGCAGGTGTAATATTGAACCAACTTCGTCTTGCCTAGGTCTGATGAGGCAACATGATCACTTTCACCAGCAGGGGTTTCACATAAAGCACACACAGGATTTGAGGTATCAGAGGAAAATAAGAATTAGATAAATGTCCATACCTCTTATCCTTGGTGTGTTTGGATGGATCCTTTGGTTTGTTGTCGTTTGATTTTGATAAAGATAATGCTCACGTGAAAATTCATAATCCATTTAAACAAAGTACTTTTTATTTCGTTTCTTTACTAAAGGTTGATTAATCGTGAATTGGACGAAGCAGTGATGAAAGAACGCTGTTACAAATACTTAAAGGATCTTTACAATGTGATATGGGACGAACATGATACGTTGCGAAGTGAAAAGCCACAACCTACACCCGAAGAGAAGAGAAATAGTAAAGAAAAATGTTTGCAAAGGCTGATGGATTTTATCCCATGTAAGTTTCTAAATAACATGTTTGAAAATCTGAAGTTGAAAGTTTTAACGGAAAACTCAATTTAGGAGGCGCCAAGCGGTTTTCATGGGTGAGTTTTTTTCTGGCGCCAATGCGTGAAATTGGGTTGCTTGCGTGATGCGTGAAATTGAATTTTCGTTGCGTGTTTGCATAAATTGCTGAATTTTTCCCCGATTTACGTGAAAGTTTCCCCGAGGATCTTAACAACGTAAGACAGTATGGGACGAACATGACGCGTTGAGAAATGAAAAACCGAAACCTTCACCTGAAGAGAAGAGATATACTAATTAAAAATATTTGCAAAGGTCGATGGATGATTTTATCCCATGTAGATTTCTTAATAAGTTTCTAGGGGAATCAAAAACTCATCGGACTGAGTTGGCTTATAACAAAATACAATAGAAAGTAAAGCTATATCGTAGCCCCTTAATCTGAACATGCTAAATAAATACGTTTTTTGTTATGTACTTCTAAGGACAATAAGGCCATGTTCATGTTTGTAACATAACACATGATGTGCTATTCAGTGTCGGGTATAAACTATTTCTTTAAAAACATATTCACGGTCTAATAAACAATAAAGTATAAAACGATGACCAGCGTGGTCCTTCAAAAACCACAATGTTCATTTGAAGCGGAAAGTTCCTACCATCCAGTAGATACCCCTTAAAAACTACAAAAAATAGAGGTGTCCATAACTCTATACTAAGACTTTCGGAAGAACTGAAACTTTCTGCCCTGACAGTCTACCTAATATGGTTTTCTT
>JAUJPO010035340.1:0-18827 GCA_032270745.1 Tiaropsis multicirrata | reverse complement strand
TTTGCTGAGGACCAGAGATTCCATCAGCATTTTGCGTTGGTGCCAGTCTGCGGAGCTTTTAAACTGTTTGAGATTACGCAGGGTAGCAAAACAACATCGTATTATCGAGTTGACATGTTCGGTCCAATCCAGATGTTCATTGAATCTAACTCCTAGGATTTTAAAGTTTTTAACCTGTTCAATGTCTTGATCAGCGCTTTTAATGGTGGTGATAAGATCAGGTAAAGAGTGCCAACGGGATAGCTGTCTGGTGGAGAAGACTGTCAATTTAGTTTTCGTTGCATTGAGGGCTAGGTTATTTCGTTCTGACCACTGGTTGATGTTATTCATCTCACTTTGCATAGATTCGACGGTAGTTTGTAGTTCTTTGATTTTGGTGTGTCGGAGTAAGGTTGTGTCATCAGCATATAGTAGATAAGTACTTGGCCCATTCGTGTTTATCGTGGTGACGTAAAGATTGAAGAGTATGGGACCAAGTATGCTGCCTTGGGGGACGCCAAACTGCACGTCTAATCTCTTTGACATACGATCATCAATCTGCGCGTATTGTTTTCTGTTGGACAGGTAATCTCCCATCAGCAAGAGTACTTGATGAGAGAAGCCAAGGTTGCTAAGGTGATGTAGCATGATGCGGTAATCGACTGTATCAAATGCTTTCGAAAAGTCTGCGAAGATTGATAATGTAACTTCGCCTCTACTCATTGCGGTTTTGATGTCGTCTTTTAACTTTAACAACATGGTAGTGGTCGAGTGTGATTTTCTGAATCCTGATTGACTTTCAAGATAAATTGCTTTTGTTTCGATGTGATCGGATAGTTGTTGAAGTAAATGTCTTTAACTTAGACACTGGTAACGCATGCGCATGTGCTACGCGTAGTGCTCCAGTCCAGTAACATTCTTTAGAACATCAGCCGTCAATTCAAATGCGACGAGAACTGACCAAAAACACAAGCTCTTCAGACTTTATTACTGTTCCACCACTGTTGAACGCTAACAGACATAACAGTTTCAAATGGGAAGAGAATAGACCAAAGGCCAAACCCTTCAAAAGCTTTCTTTTCCAACAGACTTTATTACCGCACCGCCACTGATGAACGCTAACAGACATAACAGTTTCAAATGCGAAGAGAATAGACCAAAGGCAAAACCCTTCAAAAGCCCTTTTCAACGCAGACTTTATAATTTTTTTCTCTAGAAGAATTCATGTCAACGCATAAAGATTCTTGGTGATTGTTATTACTGTATCAGCGGTTTTGAAGAAGGGAGTGACGCCGATTCGAATGTTGATAAATTGAGTCATGCTGAAAATTCTGTCGAAATGGGACTGGCTATGGTGAAACATATCAAGTAGGTATTTTCTAATTTCCAGCAGGCTCATAACGTTCTTTCAACATCCAAACAACTAACATGACGTCAGAAAAAGGTTCTTTCAACATCCAAACAACTTTCTGACGTTAGAAAAAGGTTGTTTAATCATCCAAACAACGTCCCCTGCTTGCTGGATTTTTTTCTACAATGTACAAAGCATCATGAAGCAATGTCTATGTAATGTAAACAGATAAGGAAATCTCATACCTTCGGCGGAAAAATTCTACTAATCACAGAAGTATATCTGAAAAGGAGAACAAATCAAATTCTCAAGTTGACAATGAATGAATGAATGAATGAATGAATGAATGAATGAATGAATGAATGAATGAATGAACTTTCCCCGTTTCTCACCTTATAGGAAAGTAAAAGAAGACATCAATGTGAGTGTTTTAGATATGAGAGTAGGAATCCATTCCGGACACGTCTTGGCTGGTATTCTGGGACAAAAGAAATGGCAATTTGATGTGTGGTCTAATGACGTCACATTAGCCAATCAAATGGAATCAGGAGGAATACCTGGGTAAGCAAGACTAATTTGTTTGAATAAGACTTTTCCATTGGTTGCTTGAATGAATAAAGCAACAATGTAAACCCATAAAAAAAAAAAAACGTAAACCCATTGAATTTATGAAGGATGTGTATAAACTATTTTTACTTATCCAGCAAAAGATTTTATCCCGAGAATAACTGAAAGTGAAAGTTATCACGTTTACGAACGGTCATAAATTTATGTTTCTCATCTTTGTTTAATTTAAATTGGTATCCCAGCTTGTTTCAATTTCATTCAAAGTTTTAAGAATAAATCTGATAATGTTGATTTAATTGTTGACCACGCAGACGTGTTCACATTACAGAAGCAACATATCAGCTTATCAAAGATTCTTACGAAGTAGAAGACGGGCTTGGAGGTGAACGAAATGAATATTTGAAAGAAAACAAGGTTCAAACATACCTTATCACCGATGTAAAGAGTAATTTCAAAGAGAAACGAAATACAGGTACCATGAAACGAGCTGTCAAACTTGTTCAACAACAGAAGAAACGCCAGGAGACAGATCAAGAGAACTGTGGTGGAGGGACACTTGCCAGGATCTCCTCCGCATTTACAAAAGCATCAGAGAAAAGGAAATCTGAGGTTCATCATCATATTGGACAAAATGAAATGTCTGACCCCGATGTTACGGTCGTTGTGTCTGATGAGGTTTAAGTCTATATTTTCATAAAACTTTCCCATAGTCAGTAAAAAATGACAATGTATATTGATTATGACTTTTTGTCAATTTTTCCTTTGTTTAAAACAAAAGTCAAATGTCAATTTGCTCACTCACCTATTGATCACGTTACCAATATCTTCTCTTGGGATACAAAAGACTTTCAGACAGAGGTCTTTATATATATGAGTTACCTTAGAAATTACTCCGATCTACAATTTACATGCCATCTTCTTGAAGAATAAACTAAAATTCTGTTTTAGTTAACAACAAACACAACAGCATATAATTTCAAACATAATGCGCATCCACATACAGATGAAAACAAGTAAGAAATCTTTTTGCTTTGCTTTCGGCTATTTTAGATGCACGCCACTTTCCAATCAAGCCACTTTCCAATCAAGCCACTCTCCAATCAAGCCACTCTCCAATCAAACAATTTTCCCTCTCTACGGAAATTGCACGAGGATGTCAAGAGCAGGCTCAGATCCGGGAAACCCTAACACTACACCGTCACTAAAGCAAGGTTTTAGGATTTACCAAAAGGTTGAAGAAATTTCTTTTATGCGAAGAAACTGATCCTTCATTTTTTCTGGCTATTTGCAAAGTGTTTTCAGTTTGAGAATAACGCATGAACTGAGCATGGCCACTATAAGTCCTATAATGTTTAATGATAACGAATTTGAATAAATGATTTTTATATCAATGAGATCTCTTTTCTTGCTCTTTCAGTGAAGAGAATAGAATCAACGCAATGTTAGCAGAAGAATTGGCACATCGAAATTCCGAGTGAGTGTCCTCTATCAAAGACTTTTAATAAGATTGGGTATTTCCTTTGTCCAAGATATTAACGTTTTCAAGTACAGGAGAAAGCTGCCATACAAGTTACCAGAGCTATCACTTCAGAGAGGCAGGCCACTAACACTAACCCCCTTTTCATTTTGAAAATACCCCATGTGGTATGGGGTATTCTGGGAATGGATTTTCTTCACTTGGAATTTTTTTTCTTCATTTTATAGATTAACGGACGCAGCGAATTTCATCACATTAAGGTTCAAGAAGAACGATATAGAAGTTGAAGTAAGGAAAAGACATCATTCTTACTATTTTATTGTTTCCTTCTAACACTTTTCTCTTCTTTGTACTTTGATCGAATTATTCTGTTTTTTCTCGGCTGTGAGTTGGGTATACATTCCACCAGCTAAAAGAAAATTTCAAAATAAGTATTTCGGAAAAATAATCATCACACCTAAACAATTCACATCTATAGATTGTTTATAGTTTTATCACATTTAGCAATCATCCTCCACCCCTTGCAGCCCATTCCCACTTTTAATAAGGGAGCATTTATGTCACATCGATTTATCGGACGCTATTAAAGAGTGCTAAAAGTGTCCGAAGATTTGATAATGTAAATTTAATTTCAGTATTACCGGGAAAAGAAGATGTTTTGTTTGATTTCATTGGCTGGACCATTAGCAATCACTTTGTTCAGTTTCTTCATTGAGCTCACTGTTTATGACAGGTAAGTCTATCCTGAACATTTGAGTAGAAAAGAAAGGTTTTGCAATCATTTTTAAGGTTACAGCTTTAGTTATAAATGACTTTCATGATCAAATGTATTCAAATTTTTATAAATAAAGCAGAATTCACGATTTAGAAATTCTTGGAGGTTAAGATCTAAAATGAAAAAGTTGTAAACAGTTGGAAGAGTTCAATTTTTGTGCATTTTTGTAACCCTTAGGTTAGAGAGACTCTCGAAATCTTAAAAGGGTTACCCCGACTCGAGTACCAGTACCGCAATCTTATAATTATACTGTCACAGACATGCTTCTAAGTATCGAAGTTTGTTTGTTATGTAATTATGATGATCAAACTTGAATGCATGAATATGTCTATTTTAGACGTACGGTGAACTATGTGACGTTTGCAAGCAGTCTCCTCATTCTAATGACTTTCTGGGTCATCACCTGGATTGGACGTTACTCAAATGTAAGAAAAATATTTTCAATCATGTTTCAAATCAATTGGCAGAGACAGTGGAATCTCTCTAAAGCGGGCAATTGGTGCAAAATGTGTTCCAGGGATGGATTGTCCGCTATGAGATTCCAAATCATTGCAAGGAAACTGAAATTTCTAACAATTTCTAACAAAAGTACAACCTATTATGTCTGAAGTTGTTGTAGTTTTGGGCTTATAACTCAATTTACAAAATAATTACCAGCAACATTTTTACCGTTCTAAGTAACATTAGCTCAAAAATATGTTCCAAAATTCAATTAACCGCAAAATTAAATTCGACGAGAAGACAAATCTCTCTTTTCTTTGACAGGTCATACCATCATCGTTGACCAAATTATCGAACTTGTTTCATTATTTTGCACCTGTGAGAAATATCATTGCATTCGTTAGTGTTTTGGTGGTAATTTTTGCTGAAGTCATTGATATCGTAAGTTCGTTCAGCTTTCATGAAAGTTGCAATCTGGAGAGGAAGAGGGCCGCCGGCTTTTCATGTGGATTTTCGTTACCAGGAAAAGCTGTTAAATCAGAAATTGAGGATATCAGTAAAATTTAATAGGTCCTCCAAGGATCCTCAAACTATAAGCTGAAAAAGACGTTCAAACTTTAATGACTCCTCTTGAAATATGTTCAGACATGACCGAATGTAGGATTGCTCAAAATATATAGTACGTTAGAAAATTTCATTTCACTTCACTTAGACTTACAAAATCCTTTCCAACCAGAGCTAAATTTTGAAAAAGACAAAAGGAACTTGAATTTGAAACCTGATGATTGAAGTGGTGATCAACTTGTTTTATTTCCTTTTATTTTGTAGATTTTCAGCAATTCTTCGTCTCCAAGTGATGTCGCATTTTCTATGGTAAGAAATATAAGATTATCCCTTCTTTCAATGTTTATCTTTTTTTCTCTTTCGCTAGTTTTCAAAACAAGTCAATGCAAAATCTTTTCTCTCCTGTTTTCGTTTTATAGAAATATGTCAATTTCATTCGAATCTTTTTTAATTACCGCACTTCATCATAGTGATTCTCTTTTTTTCGAACAAGAAGGACGCGCTTAATAAATACGAGAAAAAATTGCGGAGGAGTGTTTCTATTTTCTCCCGCCAAAAGAAAAGTGACATTCGATGACGGATATGTAAAATTATTCGACATTCTCTTCTTAGATTATTATTTACGGCTGTTTCGGCTGAAAAAGTTAGGATATAATAAAGTTTTTGAAAAATATGTGAAATTAAAAGGTACTTCTAGGTTGAGCTATTTTAATGAAGAATCTTTACTTATTGATAAACCGTACTGTCAAAATGAATTTTCATGATATCTATTATGTAATCTAATTTTTTCAACATCCAAAAAAAGTTAATGTTTGCCACTAGTTTCGATGGAAGCCCAAATACACAAAAAAATAGCAAACCCAGGTTTACGTCTTAAAACTTAGGTTTGCGACTCAAAGACCAGGAGTCAACCCAGGGTTTACAATCGATCAACCAATGATCACTATTAAGAGCTCCATTGGGCGAAACTAGATTATATTAGTAATATTTTACTGACCCTTTAATCTCCTGAATCGTAAAAGGTTAAAAAGTAAACAAATAATGGAATTCTCACCTTAAGGTCTGACGGGGGTGTGCCACTGGGTTTTGAAAAAGGGACCTTACGTGGGATAAAATTTGGCGACATTTTGACAAACAGTGTCAGTGTGAAAAAAGGGACCCTGAATGGGATTCAAATTCCATAATGTTCGGATAAATTCGCAAATTTTCCATATTTGTTCAAATTTTTAAGAAAAGGCACCCTGAGCAGAGATGGGAGGGAATTTCCATTTTCGTGTTTTTGCGACACGATTTTCGTGTTTTTTAGTTGGGCTTAGCCTCAATATTCAGACATTTCACACGTATTTTTTTGTCTTTTAAACTTTTCATACCCACAACAGAAAAACCAATAAACTCAACCCAACAGCACTTCATTCAATCATAGCTAATCTTTAGCCTCGTTGCTGAGTCTGAGAAATAAAATGGCTAACACATAACCATATGAAATAGAAATAAAATAATACCTACTGCATTAAAAGTTTATACTGGTGTTTGTATGCAATCGCCAGAGAGATTCACAAACATATGGTCCTTAAAGAAACCAGCACAATCTGAAAAAAATGGCAAGTGGAGGAAAGCATTGTCGAGAAAATTGTAAAGTTACCCTGGTTGACGGTGTACTAACATATAGATCTATAGGACAAAGCATGGCATCAAAACAATGAAAAATATTTCCTTAGTCTTAATTAAAGCTTGAAATATATATTATATGGCAGTCTTACATGCTGAATGAGTCAGTCGTGAGTGTGTGAAAAAAAGTCGCAAACCTAGGTTTTGTGCTGCAAACCTAAATTTTTGAGCCGCAAACCCAGTCTTTTTACCGTAAACCTTCTGCATTTGGGCTTCCATAAGTTTCAATGTTAGAAACATTCAAAACGGGTGGCAAACATCCGGCTTTTTAGGGTGCTTTCGTATAAAAAACTAATGAATTCATGAACTGGGACATTGATCGAGACATTAATTTTATTCATTTAGTATTATTCGTTCCTTGGGATGTTAGTGTTATTGGTGATAACAACTCTCTTACAACTCTCATTCTTATTGCGAGTGGTTTTATATGTTTTAACTACCACAACGTATGTTATCGTGCATTTCCTGGTGATCAATGAGAATCTGGATTTGTTGGATCAACTCACCTTTGTGACTGGTGGATACAAGTAAGTTTCTCTCATCGTTAACATTGCGATTAGTTTATCCATAGTTTGTTGTCATCAAGCTGCAATGAGTTTCCCAGCTTCTCATTTTCACCAAGTTGCGATATTCCGCATTTCGTTTTCGCCAAGTTGCCGTTTCTATAATGTTCGTTTTCACCAAGCTGAAATTTTCAATTCCTCAGTTTCGAGATTCCGATTCTATTTGGGTGACATTGCTTCCTGATCTTTTGTCTTTATATGATCTAATTGACGTCAATTTTCCAAGTTGGCATCTTTGGGTGTTTCACTTCAATTTCAGATCCAGTTTTTATCTTCTTCTATTGAAGAAGTGTATTGATGTTCTGGATCCTAAAAGTATTCAAAAATCATTTTTTAATTCATTTTAGACCGAGTTTATCAACGAAGTTGTTGCTCACATTACAATTGATATTTTATTCCATTGTCATACTGTTTCACTCAAGACAGGTTGGTACAAAGTCAAGTCTTCTTACTTACAGCATTTGAAGCCTTTAACAAACATTGCATCATAACTTTCATCGCACCCTATTGTCTAAGCAGCTTCTAAAATCCCCTTTATTGTACCGTTTTACCCGTTATCCCCATGTTTTAATATTACGGGAATAAGAACTACAAACTGAATTAAAGTTCAGTTGATGATTTGAAAGCGCTTTTGATGTGTCATCCTATCAAATTGTGAATCTCACAATCCTCTAGGGTCCCAGTGGTGCATTGCGGTCAAATTGTGAATCCCACAATCCTCTAGGGTCCTAGTGGTGCATTGTTTTTTTTCATGCAAGAATTGTTAATTTTTCCTTTAGAGCGAAGCCAACGCACGAGTACTAATGCTATGGAAGAAACAAGTATGGATTTTGTTTTTATGTCAAACGGATCCTTCTTGTCTGATACAACTTTTATATCAAACGGATCCTGACTTGTCAAAGGGATCCTTACTTGTCTGATACAACTTTTATAACAAACGGATCCTTACTTGTCAAAGGGACCCTTATTTGTCTGATACAACTTTTTGAAAATATGCAAAATAATTGTTGGCCTCGTTTCCAAATCATGATTACTGTGATGCACAATATTTTTAGATGTGTGTCCTTTTGGTATACAAATTGGTATGGGAATGTTATATTATAACAATTTTAAAGTTTTTTTGGAGCATCACGAGACCAACAGTTATTTTGTACACGTGAAGTTTGTTTGGAGCACGTGACAATGTTTGGAGCACGTGACCAACAGTTATTTTGTACACAATTTGTTTGGAGCACGAGACCAACAGACATCATCTTTTCCCTCACATCATCTTTTCCCTCACATCAGGCATTGGACAACAAACAGAACGTGGAAAGTTTGCGACATCGTAACGAAGCATTGATGCAAAATATTTTACCTATTCACGTCATCGAACATTTCTTACAAGTGGATAACAAGGATGAAACAGTATGTAAACATCTTTAGGTGTTTAGTTCCTCCTGCCTCCTTCCTTCTCCCTTCTTCCTCCCTCCTCCCGCCTCCATCTTCCATCCTCCATTCTCACTTTCAATTTGAAGCTTTACTTCAACATTTTTAGGTTTAGTCACCTACTTGAAACCTTCCCGTTTTCCCCCGCTTTCCCCTACTTTCAGTCCTCATTCCTCCTCACTTTTAATTTGAAGCCTTACTTCAAGGATAAAACCGCGGTGACAATCTTCGTCCACCGAACGAAAACTTTTTTATTTATATTCTTACCTGAAGAGCACCTTTACTTTTGTATCCCATCGGAGCACGGTGATCGGTTACCAACTTTTAGATAATTCTGTAGAGAAAAAGCATAATGTCAGAATGAATTCATTCTTTCTTGTTGACACTTTATTATTAAGTAGAAGAAGAAGAGTCTGCTACACTTTCAAGCAGATTCTCTCTTCAATAAGGTTGAAGTAAGCTATTAATCTGATTACACATAAGACAGAAGTTTAATTTTTATCGATTTTATTTAGGAATTATACAGCAAATCGTACAATTCAGTGGGAGTTATTTTTGCATCCATTCCCAATTTCTCACAATTTTATACTGAAGAAAGTTATAATAATGGTGGAATTGAATGTATGAGGGTTCTGAACGAAATTATCTCTGACTTTGATGAGGTAAGTCATCTGTCCGCTGTATGGAACAGAGTCTAAATTATGAACGTGAACCAAAATTTGCTAACAGTATGGTTTTGATGATGAAGAAGACAAACCATTAAGTGGACTCAAATACGCTTCAGTTTGTCTACAAAGTAATAGTTTGGCCAAACGTTAAATCTCGTGCTTAAAGTCACTAATGTGATATAGTTGCTGGTAACTAGTGAACCAACTGCATATTCGAAACTAAAATATATTCTTTGAAACCGTTTTATTCTTAGGTGTTAAAAGACAAGAAATTCAGTTTGATCGAGAAAATCAAAACAGTGAACAGTTGTTATATGGCTGCATCTGGACTTGTGCACCACGAGGTATGCATTCTTTATTCGATGGTTTTCCCTAGACCTACTTCGGTACTGGCTAAAATGACAAACACTTTTTGGAACCAGTGAAAGCATCATTAAGACTGAGGAGATCATTGGGAAAAGATCAAAAGCCTTAAGAAAGTGGAGGAAATAATAGTCTTGAAATATAAGAACAGTGAGTAGCCCAAGACTTAACTAGGGGGTCGAATAGTTAGGTTTGTCTGCGCGAGTGAAGTCATGTAAACACTGAGGTATCGAGATTTTGCAGAAGAAATACTGTGGCAAGCTACCCTTGAAGAAGATGTGAAGATGTCAACTGTTTCAAGAGCTACCCCCTTAACATATTCAAGTAAAGAAATGAATATCTAGGTGCCAGATTTGCAACATTTCTGAGACGTTTGGGTAAAGATGATTTTCCTCTTCTTTGAACAGTAATCTCCTGAGAAGTCTACTCCAATTCTAAATGATCATATTCCGGACAGGAAATGGAAATCTTTAACAGGGGTCTTGAACAACATAATTACCCCATTTTTTCAGACTATAGAAAATTGCTGCAATACAAAAGAAATAAAAATAGAAAACAAGAGTGAAAAGCCAAAATACTCTTCTTTCTTTTCAAGTCAAATTCACCAGATATCATCCGTGGAGATCCATGGCAACATTTAGTAGACCTGACAGATTTTGCGTTGGCTTTACGACAGAAATTAGATGCCATGAATGCTGAATCATTCAACAATTTCGAATTAAGAGTTGGTAAGATGTCTTGATGTTTTCAACTATAACATATAAGAGAATCTTGTCCGTGAAAACATTAACAAGTTTGTATATAGCCAGGAAACCCTCAGCTCTCATCTGCCTTCTCTAATTCACGAAATTATCGTATTCTGAACAAACTAATACCCAACTAGACCATACTCCTTTCTCGTACCCAACTAGACCGTACTCCTCTTTCGTATCCAACAGTTTGCATTGGTCGATTGATATCATTCAAACAACTTCTACATGTGTTAAACCCTTCTCTTGGACTTCTCGATTATCTCACACAAAATAATCAAAATCATACACTAGAAATGACACAGAGACACAGTACATATCGAACTTTTTCTCTCCTGTCCCTGGCCAAAATTACTTCAGCCCTCCTCCGTCCTTCCAGCCTCTCACACAAAAACAATCAAAATCATCCATTTCTTTACATTAGGAATTTCAAACGGACCAGTTGTAGCTGGAGTTATCGGCGCAAAAAAACCACATTATGATATTTGGGGTAATACGGTCAACATTGCTAGCAGAATGGAATCTACTGGAAAATCGGGTACAATACAGGTAAGTGTTGGTTGCAGAGACGGGTACAGGAGGTACTTGAGGAGGAGAGTGTTACTTGAGTACGTTTTTATATGAAAGCTATATCACTCTCCGTTAGAACTTGTGAGTACCTTTTGCATCCGCCAATGGTGTTTAACTTTTTTATTTTAGTATCAGAAACTTAGAACAACTTTTCGAAAGTTTCCAAATATATTTTGACCAAGAACAACAACAGCAATATTAAGGTCATAAATAGAGGCGGGTATAGAAGGTACTAAATTTTTTTTGACGGAGAATGTTGACTTCCATATAAGGAATATGAGCAATGGCAACACTCACCGTCACAGTTGTCGTCACAGAGTACCTTCTGCATCCGCCACTGAAACTGTGTTCGAGTAACTTTTACTTCTAAGAACAAGAAAACAAAACATTCGACCAAATCATCAAGAAGAACTTTTACTTCTAAGAACAAGACAACAAAACATTCGACCAAATCATCAAGAAGAATTTTTTTCTCGCATTTTTTCAGGTGTTAGAGGAGACATACAATGTTCTGAAGGATCGTGGTTTCGAATTCGAGCAAAGAGGATATGTCCCGGTAAAAGGGAAAGGGAAATTGTTGACTTATATATTGATCAGCCGTACATTTCAAGATTATTGTCGACCCGTGAGGTTCCAAAACAATGCATTGTCATGAGATGGTTTGAAGGGAGAAGATGATGTGAAAATCACGTGATCAGCTGCCCTGTTCACGTGATCAAATTCCCGTTGCAATATGGGATGTTCTTGAAGCAGACCTTGAGACATATCGCATTGTTTGTCGGGTGCGCGTCCCCCGAGTAGAAGAATCCTTTTATAAAAACATGGCACGCTTGTCGATTAAAATAATTCAAATAAAAGATTGTTTCTGGATGTATCTGGTTCTGAACCATCGCCGGACAAATCCTGGTGAAAAGACATTCAAGAAAGAAACATAATAGTGATGTCTAGATTTTAATAACAATGACCATATTTTTGTATTGTTGTGAAAAAAAAAGTTTTATTCTTTTGTACACTCTTGTTTATTGCCAGACTATTTAGATCTCAACCACAAGGTTTCGTTGAAGGTTAAGACGGGAAGTCGAAAGCTTCCTTCTTTTGTTCTTATCTGCTAATCAAAGTGTGGCTAGTTTGAAGAACAGATTCGCTGAGAAACAAGATGGAACCTTTATTTTCAGCAGTATTGTACATGACTAGAAGCCCAAGGGGGAGGGGGGTACCTTGAGTTTTGACGCTGACAGAGTTTTTTTGCAAAAACTATGAGAATCGTTTTCCTCCTAGTCTATGACAGGGTCAAAATATCAGGCAAATTTGCCAAAAACTTGTCCGTCAAAAATTAGTATCTGACAGGGTTGTTCAGTTTTCGATCTCTGGGCGGCACTCCCCCATAGGTTATTAAGGTCAGTTCCCGCTGTTTTTCTAATACTGCAGGTGTTTCTACTTTTGGGGAATATATTAAAAACATTTATGAGGTCACAATTTTTCATAAGCGAATCAAGACTGAATTTTCGATGGGAAATTACATACTGGTAGATTACACTTTTTTAACTGTCGTGAATTGATTGATTGGACGACTATGATTATTTTAGACAGAAAATATGATCATTATATTTAGAAATGCTTTATATATTTTCTTTCCAATCAGCTTGTATAAAGATGTCGGACAAAAAACTGGAATAATAAATTATTGCTATTTAAAAATGTTGTTAAAAAATCAATGAAAATCTCTTTTAGTTTTCATATTATAACAGAAAATCTTCCTCAAAAGTTCGATACCATTTATCTCCGTTAGGACAATAGAAAGAATCTCCTTAGCCAAGTGTCACTTACTTCAAAATAATGACATTTCATGGACAGTAGGTTACAGCGGACAGTAGGTTACAACTTCAACATATCAACTTTCTCTTCCTCTCCCTCATCTTTCACAGCTTGGCTACCATTTTGGTCGGTTTCTAATGACAGCCAATCAGAAACATTCTGTTCAGTGGACCAATAAAAGAATTTTCCGTCTGTTCCATTAGTGACATCATCGTTCTTCCACAGAGCTTCGAACTCTCCCTTGATTCGCTCCCTTTGCTTAACTTTCAGTAAGGTGACGTAATCTTTTTCTTGAAGAATCAATCGATCACAAATCGGTTTTGTTTCTTCATTGGCATCCTTACGTGTGACGAATTCACCTTAAAATTAAATCGGAAACAAATCACTTGGAAATCTTTCAAAATTAAGACACATAGACCATGTTTTTTACCACAAGTTTTACTTTTGTTTATACCAATAACCGGTTTTAAACGATGTCTTCATATAAAAGGTCATGTAATGGATGGATTCATGAACGTTCGGTAGTCTTTGTTAAAAAAATCAATCTTAGAAAGAAATTTCCAGCAATAAGAAATATGCACTGCAATGTGAATTGACAAACGGTATCAGCGAGAAACCCTAAGGTTTGTTCAAAAACGTTTATTCGATAACAATAAAAGTCTATAGTTTTCGAGTCAATTTCAATCTCGGTATGCAGTATTTATAAACTTTATGCTTATAAAAAGAAAAAGGTGTAATAGAATGCAGTTGATGGAGAAAGGGATAAAAATACATACTGTCATTGACGAAACAATCACGTTTTATCTTGGCATTCATTTCTTTCAAAGTTTTCACATCATTCCAAAAGAATGGGTCTTCACTTTCGCGGATAAATTTCCAGAACGTCTTGTTGAAGAAATCGTACAATACAACATCTTCTTTGTTCCAATTGCGAATGTTTGCCTGGAAACACAGAGGTTGAAAAACAATACGAACTTCAATTCCATCGAAAACGAGAGGGTTACAAATTCTACAACAACTTAACGCTGTTTAAGTTGTTAATATCATAAAAACCCACCTAAAATATTACTCTTAGTAACGTTAGACTCCTACCTGCTTATCAATTATTTACTTCTCCAATCATCAGGCAAAGTGAAAACATAGCTAAACGGTAAATCTCATGACGTGATCCAAGCCACAATAAACTTATAATATATAATATATCAATAACTGAAGCGTATTATAAAGAGAATCATACCTTTACAATGGGCGAGAATTGATATTTTTCTTGTTTTACGACACGTTTTTTAAGATGTATCATATCGGATATTTGCCAACACAACTTCCTTTGCAACAAAACTAAAGATTCATCGAGATATTCTTTCAACAAAACCACGCTCATTTCTTCATCAATATCATTCACGATCTCTTTCAAATCACTCTTCGTTCGATAATCGCCTACTTCGTAACCAAGGTCAAATAATTGAGCTGAAATTAAAATTCATGAAAGCAATTGAACTGTAATGGTTCATATTTGACAAGGTATATATTTCGAACTACCTTAAAGGAAGAAATTTTGGCGGAAAGAAAATTTGGCGGATTTGGCGGATTTGGCCAAAATCCGCCAAATTAAGTTCCCGCCAAAATTTCTTTTTTCCGCCGTCCGCCAAATTAAATTCCCGCCAAATTTAATTTATATTACGTACCGCCAAATTTCCTCCTATTTTAGGCTCTAAAACTGTTTTTTGCCGATTTTGAACCTAAATATCACGCAACCGCCAAATTAAATTTTCTCGGCCATCCGCCAAATTAAATTCCGTGTGAAAAAACTTTTTCGGCCATCCGCCAAATTAAATTCCCGCCAAAATTTCTTCCTTTAATCATCACCAGTAAAAGCAAAATGCAAAAGAAATGATACAATTTATAAAAAGTGCTGCGATCAAAATTGTTTCCTTTTGATACAAAATCAGAATACGAAAAAAATCCGTACTCCGCCCTGTTTAGAATCATACCAATTTTTCTTAACACTAGCTGGTTTGCAACCGCCTAAACCGAAAACAATATGAAACAACTTACGATTTTTGAGCAAATGAAATTGTGGATGAAATTTTTTTGTGTTGTTCAAAATTTTATCGATGTTCGTCAAAGGTTGTTTCACAAACTCTTCATAATTCTCAATGTCAGAATTCGCCTTGTAAAGTCCTCTCATGTAATTGTTCATACCGATGTTTTCGTAAATATCTCGAAAATGTTCAACAGGATCTCGTAACATCGTCACATGTAGTGTCTTCGAAGACATCATACCTCCTCGCAATTTTCCTTCGGTGTTACGAGCAGGATTGATAACAAAGTGCGGTTTGGTTTGATGAATAAGAAGTTTATCGACGAATGATGGATTGAATGTAAGCGGCCAGTAATATTCGAAAGTAGGAGCCTTCGGTAATGCGAAATACAAATCATTAAAATCTCCATAGCGATAAAAGATGCTATCGACTATGTGGCCTGTGTCTGTATGGTGCAACGTTGAGAAAGCGATTCGCTGACATGGCTTCTCTTCTGAACACTCTGGTAATCTAGAATGAAATTAATCAGAAAATGAAAGAATAAATCATCAACGGCCAACTTACAAAAGAACTGTTTGTTCGAGCTGGCATTATATAAATTCTTGCAGCTAATCTTACACACTGCAGTGGCGGGAGAGGGGGGGGGGTACTCGTTCTCGAAACTACCGAACGTTTGGACAGAAATCGGGGTTTCAAAATCGGACCCTTACAGTGCACTGCAGAATTTGCTAAAAAACGTTTTTCAGCCATTTCCCCCCAGTTTTAGCAAAGATTTTCGAAATTTTCTTAAATTTCCTACCCTTACAGGACCTTAAGGACCGCACGTCCGGTATGTCAATAACCTTGAGTCCCCCCCCCCCCCCCCGGGTGCAATAACTCCCACATTTATCTTATCAAGAAAAAAAGGTTCATGGGTGGGATTGAAAATTAAACAAAGGGAGAACTTCACACATTCACCTATAATGACGTAATCACACAAACCACTTTTTATAAAGTTATATTTAAAGTTTAATAAAACATTACCTTTTTCTTGCATTGTTATAATACTTGAAAGATAACGGGAGAGCGTTTTCATCGATAGTTGGATCATGCTCAATAATGGATGTCAAAACAAAGGGGGACACTGAAGCTGATAACGAATTATTCTTTGACTTTAATTTCTTCTTTAAAGGAACATCAATGTCTTTGAAAAGTGAGTTGATTTCTGTTAAATCTGGTTGCTCCTCAGCTACAACTATGCCGATGTCATTCACCAACCGTTGCCTGACATGTATTCTTTGAACTGAAGATTTCCTTTTGAGGTATTTTATTTTATGCTCAAATGCTAGATCTATAATACCTGAAGCTTTTATACTTCCAGGCCCGATAATGGTGTAGTAATTTAATACGATAATTACCAATGTCAAAAAACTGAACAAGAGAATTAGTTGCAAGATTGCAGACTTCATCACCAAAAAACTTTTTTCAACCAATCATTTTTTACAATAAAAACTCCGAAGTTTGACAACCATACTGCAACATCTCAAATCACACACAACAACGAAATATACTCTTATGAAACCAAAAGAAAAGAACAAAATGTTTACACACACACTTTCAACATCTGATGCATGTTTTTTCAACAATATGCCAAATAAGAGCTGACAATCTGCAAAATAATTATTCTCAATAACTTCATCGTACCTGACCTTATGCATCTATACTAATTCATTGTAATAAACATCCAGAAGTGAGGAGGTTTAACACACACCCTCTATATCCCTCTATCCCTCAGTCGAAAATATAATTAACCCCCAAGCAAACCGAATCTATTGTCTTTAAATCATAGGATTATTCATGTCAATTCAAAGTAAGTGTAAAGTCTTCAATAACCCCGACAACTATTGAATTGGAGAACAAATCTATTCATTATCATATCACTGAAGGTGACTGAAGATGTCAAAAAGCTCACGTGGATTATTAAATGAAAACTTTGTCATTTCTTTTCTATAAATGTTAAAAAAAAATTTTAATTTCCTAAAAATTGTCAGAATTAAAACTGAAATGTTTTACTTTTGTAACACTCGAAGAGACTGAACATCTAAAGAAGGTACCTTTGTATTACCTGTTACTACCTGCCACTTTCTCCGAGCACTGGGAAAAACTCCTGCTTATCCTCACCGGATAAAAAAAACTTGGACAAAGTATATAAAAAAATTAAGTTATTTACCTTCTTTTGAAGTCAAGCAATCATTCAAGGGGAACAACCAAAAGATCAAGTTCCTGAAAGTAAAATAAATAAACAAAGTTACATTACTCACATCAGACTATACTTTTTAAGAAATTCAACAACCAGACGAAGTAAAGTTTCATGGACATGTTTTCATATTGAAAGTCCCCTATTTCTTTATTTAAAATCAAGAGCTTGAACCAGTTCTTACCAAGGCTACACCATCACAAATTTGACAGGAATAAAAAACAAAAATAGCATTTAGTTCTTCTTCCTCACTTCATGAAGAAGAACTTTCAAATGAAATCCTTGTTTTTAGCCTTCTTTTATACACCCTGAGGTCTAGTCTGTATATACTAATACAGTCTATTCTGCACTCCACCATAAAGGCTAATAATTAAAAAGTTAATTATGTCATTAATTACGTGGTTGGGGATAATTATTTCTTCATGGCTGGATTATTTATTAGGTATATATACAACTTTTTAAAGTAGGTTTAAAATTTCCCAAAATGGTACTTACAGTAATTAATGAGATAATCAACTTTTTAATATTTAGTTTTAAGATGCAGACATCAAGGGAAGTGACCTACTGCACTTAAGGGTAGATTTTGAGGTTCTGACAAAGTCCAGGTACCTGCTGGTGCAGTGTAAGGGTAGGAAAATTGAGAAAATCTAGAAATCTTTTGTTAAAACTGGGGAGAAATGGCGAAAGAATGCACTGTAAGGCTGTAAGGGTCCAATTTTGAAGCCCCAACTTTTGTTCATTCCCACGGGAATGCAGACCTTTATGCCAGAGGGTATAAAAAGGCTTTTTAAATAAGGACATTTGAAATTCCTCCTTCATGAAGTGAAGATGTGGGTGGCAAATAAAAATGAATTTTATTTTTTTATAAAGTTGCTCCAACTGTCAGGATGGTTAAATGCAGAACTTTCAATCAGGACTACCGTAGATGATTGCACTATCGTATATATATAGCTACAGTTCATTTTTCATTCTTAACGTAAAAACTTGCAAATGTTTTGTCCTTTGTTCTAGATATTGGACGTAATCAAACTTTCTCTGGATAAAAATGGCTAACTTATTACATAGGTACTAACTTGTTTATAGCTCAGGTGTCAAACTTAAAATATATCATTGCCCTCTGGTTATCAACCTCAGAATCAGCAAGGTATTGGTCATCACTTTGACGTCAAACCTGCAAACGACCTCAGTCACTCAGTCAACAAATATTTCTTGCCTAATAGTCTTGCATTTTAGAGTTTCATTTTGTGCATTCTGTAGGCCAAGAACTGTAGTTCATAAAACATCAAATGCTTATGAAAAAACAGGCAAAAAATATTTAATTTACTTACTCATATAGACATACAGCATTCTCTTCTGTTCGTCTTGAACTGTTGACTGCAACTTTCGCTTTCAGTTTTAAGAGTGTGATTATTTACGTGGGCCCCAGGCCCACGGGTTTCGCCTCGTATGGCATGGGTCCCGAGCCCTCGTGGGTTCGTGCCCCGTGGGTCCAAAGAAAACAAGAGCCGCAAAGATGCGGATAAATATTTCCTTAGCAATTGACTTTATTGACCAGAAAATATATGTATCAA
>JAUJPO010035229.1:0-18833 GCA_032270745.1 Tiaropsis multicirrata | reverse complement strand
ATTTTTATCTCCTCAATAACTGAATATGGCGCGTTGGCAATAGCCTGTAATTAGAAGCGAACACCGTCTACCATGTGGTTACACACTTACAGCGGGCGCAGTGCTAATGAAAGGCCCGTACGCTAAGCGCTGGGCCAATTAAGTATCGAATGCCACTTATAGGGATATTAGATACATAAACATTCATATGCTGTCTTTTTAATTTTCCGATAAATATCGACCCTTAAGGACCGCTCATACCCAGTACCTATATTTGCCCAAGTACCTATATATTTTTGTCATTTCTCCATCTAAAAATATAAAACAACGGAAAAAAATTGAGGAAGAAAAAATTGAAGACTTTTGCGAAGAAGAGTATTTCAACTTTGAGGACCTTATTCTCAGTGAAAAATGAACAATTTGATTTTTCTTTTGGTTCAGATGACGTATCTACTTTGGAACTAAAAATAGAACATTTTTTGTAACACTTTCTTTGTCTCGAGTGGTTTTTCATCAGTTTTTCACTCATAATTTATTCCCAAGGTAATGAATAATCATAATGCAGGGCACGACGTACACAGTTTTAAAATGGTATGACGAGATAGCAAAACAAGCCAAATCTTAAACTGAAGGGATTGGTCTTTGAAAAAATTATTTTTCAAAAACTTCTTCACTAACTTTTAAACCTACGAGATCTGGTACGGCAGCCAGTGCGTCCTACCTGTAGTGCTACATAATAGTTTTTCAGTTTATCATCTTTTCCTTTGTGCATCCTAACTTACACCCACATCTAGTTATTCAAATTGTTCCGCCCACTAGAAACAGACCTCATCCGGAACTTTTATCAATAGCATTTCAGCCCAGCATCGTCCGGGCAAAACTGTCTGTCTGACAGTATAGAAAACAGGTAATAGATCACTGACGAGCTTATCACTAAGAAAAAAAACATTTCTTCCTTATGAAGAATTGAATAGGAAACAAGGGGTAATTATAAAGAGGTAGCCATTTTGTAATTAGATTTAATCCCATGTGATGACTACTGCATGTCGTAAGGCGTAATAACATAAGGGAAAATAATCATTATATTTTTGTCAACTATATTTTCCTGTCTTTGCCTAAGAGTAAATTCAATCAGTAATAATTGCCTTAGAAAAGTTTCAAAAGTCTACATTTTGATCCTGGGCTCCAGCTGTATTGCTTTTAGGAGTTAATTTTCACAATTTTCGTGATTTCCGCGGAATTATAGCCGTTTTCGCGAAATCTTTTACCTTTACAAACTTTTTTATTTCATGCTTTTTGTCCAAATCTCCTAGGAAAATTAAGAAAAATAATTAGGTGCTAAAAACAAATTCCCTTAAGGGCAAAGATATTTTATCATAATTTGTATTTTTTATTGGGTAAAGTAATTTTTTTTTTTTTAAACTAAACATTCCATAATATATATTAAATAAATTTTTAGTACATATACAACTGAGAAAAAAAAGTAATATTAATATAAATTTACACACTATCGTTTTAAAAGCTTATTAAACATATAAATTTTCGTCGAAATATTATTATAATACTAAAATTACTATACTAAAAAAAATCAATTACAAAGAGATGTACTCTTCTTTGTATAAAAGCGGGGGTCAAATTGCAATTTATTTTTGATATTTCACCCTGTAACACTTAATTATGACTCGTTATCCCATTTAATGACTTTCCCAAAAAAAGATATCCATCCCACCGTACACGATCCAGGCACGTGAGGGTATTTTTTTATCGCGTCGATTTTACCATTCATAAAAACGCTGGATCGAACTTATATTTACACTGCAAAGGTTGTCATTCTTTACTGTTAAAAATACTAAAACGGAAACACTATTTTGATCAGAGTTTGATATAAGGCGGATGCCTTGTATTCTTAATGATCAAATTCGATCAAAGAGAAATCATTTTGAAATCATCAACCACAGAATGTCAACAAGGGTCATGACAAAATTCACGAGTTTCTGTGTTCGCTCGTGAAGTTTTTGCGCCTCTCCATTTCTCTTGAGATGTATGAGAAATCTGTCTCTGACATGTATGTGTATTGTTTCAATGATTTACTGTGTGTTCTCGTGTTCTCTAAGTGCTTTTTATGTAACTCCTCATTGGACCTTTACTGCTCCAACTTAAAAAATATTTCAAAATATTTCCAGCAGGCAATTGAACGTCAAAACAACGTTGTTTTAACGCCAGAACATTATTTAAACGTTGGAACAGAGGTATTAATCGTCACATGTTGGTTTTTTTGGTCAATCTGTATTCCTTCGCCTACCGTGAGTTTAATCCAAAATCAAGTCTTACTCAAGTTTTATACTTAAACAAAACTGTTGTGGCTTTTAAAGTCAAATTATCCCTTTTGTATTTCGGTGCGATTAAGCTTTCCTTCAATTCGCATTCTTTTTTTATGCATTCTTCGCGCCTCGTTTTCATGCAGCCAGAAACTTTACCCAAATCTTTCTGCTTGAAACAATTTCTCACGTGGACTGCACACGTGGACACGCATTCTTGAAAGCTGCGTTTCTTACACAACGATAAACAGTCGTTCTGTTCGTCATTACATTTCCTCATGGCCAATAACGTGCTTTGGAATCCATCTGTTTTCCCGATTAATTCCGATTGGCAGAATTTGGTCTTTTCGCGACAGTGGTGTAAACATAAATTCTTCATCGTAGTCGATCCTCCAACTATTAAAACCAACCATGAAATCGTGATTAAAATCTTAACAAATCTTTGTGTCAACATCATCATTTTTATGTTTTTGATTATATATCGTGATTACCTCTCTATCTCTCTCTCTGTATTTGAATTTAATGCGTTTATTTATCAATCTCGCCTGTCTCCTTCTTTCGATTTGTTTTTTTTGTTCCGTATGTTGAACCAACAAATCTATAAATGACAAAACCAAATTGTTGTTTTTCTCTCGTCTTTCTTTATATTTCCCCTATATTTCAAAGAAACAAAATAGACTATAACTCATTGTAATACTCGCAACAATTTCAATTGTGCCACAATTGAAACAATCAAAAAGAATTAAATCTAATACAACATTATCAATTTCTCTTTTTTTTTTTAAATGTCATGACAGGCTAAAATGACAGCAACTAGCCTAAACGTTTTTTTCCGGAAGTAATTAACTATCATTTGATGCACAAATACAGGCTAAATGCCAAAATTAATCAAAATAGAATCCGAGAAAATTGCCAAACACATCATCATTTTAGATTTGCTATTGACGTTTTCTTGAGATATCAGAACTTCCTGGTAATGAAATGAAGAAAGGAAAAATTGCCAATTAACAGGAAAGTTTTCACATTTTCCTAATTGCTATAAAGCTACGTGATCTGATATACTGGTAGGTACGGAACGTTGGTTCAGCGTTCAAACAACTTTGTTTCAATGTCAGAACGTTATTTGGACACGTTGAGAATAGCTTTGAAATAGCCTTTTGTGTCTGGTGGGACGTTTCACATTTAGGACGACACCCTATTCTCCAGTTGGAGTTCAAAGGTTAGGAATTTAGGAATGATTCTAATAAAGATTCTTTGTAAATCTATAATTCATAGGGTTGATTCTGAGAGCCTTGGGAAACGTTAATTTTACCACCAGGGCTTTCGGTTCATAAAGGATGCGGGGGTGTAAGGATCAGAGTCTTTTCAGTTATTCGATCAGTGATATGCCAATGGAAGATTGGTCTTTTTGTCATTACAATAGAATTCGAAGTACAGAAAAACCCCTACTTCAAATTTTGACTTATTGCAGGCTACCAACCTATCTGTTTATTCACAGACCCGATATATCTAAAGAAAAATGCAAAATTCATTTCCGTAGAGGGGCTGTTCCCATTTAGAATATCATCCATGTTTGATATTTTTCTAATTGAAAATATCCACTTAACTAAGTTACTTGATGCGCTCCGAGCGGACTAATATAGCACTTCTCCGCGGATACTTTCATGGGAAATTATGGGCAAAACAGACAATTACCACCACAGGGCACGAACTTCTTTGCCTTTGCCCTAAATTCGAATTCAAAAGCGATGACACTATGCAAACACTTTAGCTCTAAATGAAGTCGTACATATTGTATTTAAAATATACCACCAAAATGACAAGATAACCCCTCTTGATATAATGTGATTTGATCATTAGCCTCTCATTGTAATTGCATTAACAATTTGTATTTCAACTGAGAACACTTGAAGGTTACAAGTCTTAAACTGGGTATTAGACAATTAATTCTGTAAAGGTCATGATTTTCATATATGTCGTTTCATAACTTTTTCGATCTAAAATGCACAGGAATGGAGTAAAATGTGACATACTTTGAGTTTATTTACCTAGGGTGCACAAAATAAACAAGAAAGGACAATCATCAGGACACTTGATCTCAAAACTACCGTACGTTCGGACAAAAATTTGTGTTTCGAAAACAAATGCTTTACAGATTTGCCTGAAAAGCCAACCCTTACAATGCACTTTTCGACCATTTTCCTCGGTTTAACCACATAATTAATAAATTTTCTCGAATATTCTAACCTTACAGAGCACTTTGCTGTTGTCAGAACTTTGAAAATATATCCTTAAGGATTATACGCGTCTGGTAGGTCACTTACCTTGAGTGCCAACGGGGAAATATAAAAGACATCTAAGCTTTCATTCAAATAATATCAAGAAAATAAAAAACCTCACCTTTTTATATCTTTAATCTTTTCTTGACGGCACAATTAGTTCGATGCTGATGAAACTCAATCTGCTCAATATCTACCAAATAAACAAATCTTTATATACCTGGTTTTACGACAGTATATGAGAAAATAGTTTAATTTTGACATTTTATGTACTCTTGTTGAAAAATGATGATGCCACTCAAAGGCTCCATCTTTTTGTCAAGTGTTTTGGACGAAGTTTAGTTTGGTTGTCAATATCAACAGCAATCGTTTGAAACCCAGGGCTCTGTGTACAAGATCACTTTATAATTAGTTCATTAAATTAATTGTACTCAGCACGAAAAAATAACCATAAATCGCAGCTCATCGTGCATTTTCAGCGATACAGTGCAAAACTTCGTGTATTAGCACGCTCCAAAACTTTGTCTAACCACGATCACGCTCAAACTTCCAATCACGCAATCACGCCAGATTCTTTCCACATTTACGCCATCACGTAAATCTCCAGGGGGAACTCATAAAGGCGGACCCAAATGAACACTCCAAATTTCGAGTTTTTTAATTTTGGTACAGACAGATTCTGATTTATTCGGCGCGTTGGAACAAAAGGAAATCAGGCAAGGCTCGCCGATAATGGCTTTCGAGCACTCAAGGGACAAAAGAAGGCTGGTTTGAGCCATTTTGGCCTTCTCCGGGTTAGAATGGTAAAGACTAATTTTTAAATGCAATTATCCTTAGGAAACAAAACTCCGTTCACTTATAACTATATTTTGTGATTTGAACTAGAATTTTGGGGGATTGACAGTTAGAAATAGGTGTGTGATGTCATGAATAATTGATTAGTTTGATCAAGTGCCTAAAATCTACTATAAAATGATGTCACAAGTTCGAAATTGCTCAACCATCAAGATTTTAGGTCAACTCATAAAACAGCATCTATTTTGTGTGCCTACATGGGTTCGGAGCTCTGTAATCTGGAGCAGCGCAGATCATTCATTTTGAACCAATTTTGGCCTAAAAAGGCTTTCGAAAGACTTTAAAATATGATTGATATTTTAGGTCAAAATATTTCATGGAACCTTCTATCTTTAAGATTTCAGGCGAGTGGGTTTCACTCCCATGTCATCTTTTATTACCTCTGAAAACTTATGGTCAGATGGTCAGCTCAAATAAACTGTAAAAATCACGCAAAAAAATTGCAATGATCATAAGATCAAGAAGAATAAATGAATAAGAAGACCTATATTGAAATTTTGTTGACCAGTTGTGCCTCAATTGTTTTCTGAGCCAAAATTGAGAAATTTGCAAACAAATTAGTTATGACGTCACATTGATGACGTCACAAAACTTAAAATTTGAATTAGTCTTGAATGCCGTTTTAAATTCTCAAATTTTGACCGAAAATTGGTCTTAAAAAGATATTTTTATTAAAATAAAAAAATCTAAATTTTAATGACGTAGTGATATAAATTGAGATTTTCCGCCTTTTTTTGCTCTAATTTGCAGACGTCATCAAAATTTCGACTGGCCATGAGTTGCCCGAGACACTTGACCGCCCTGTAACATGCAGATTGGGAAGAATATGAAGTTCTTTCTTTTTATCTTCATTATAGTTAAAAAAACCTCTTTTTTTTGCACTGATTTTCTTAACGACTATAAATTTTCTTTGCAAAGATACACATCATTTGCAATAATTTTCAGGGTGCAACCAGGTTTATAAAGAAAGGTTGTGGCAATAGAGTTCGATCAACGATGTACAAATAATAGATAACCACCTTGCCTTGATCCTCAAAAACATCCGTGTTACGGTTGTAAAAATGATATTTAAGACATTTTGCAACGTAAAAAGTGTAATTAAATAAAAACTTCCTTCATCTGCAACCTTCTATTGGACAGAATCGATCACGTGATGTAAACTTTCCCACAATTTGGGTTAGAAGGTTAGAAAAAGTGCATTTTCCTATTGGCAGGAATTTTTGAATTAGATATTGTTGTTCTATAAACATTCATCTGTTTATATTGTATCAGGTAACCTTTATGCACTATTCATTCGTGAGATTTCGCAGTTCAAAGACACATATATTATTTTCAGATAACAGTTTTTTATGAAGGCTTTTAATCCAATCAAGCTTAAGTGGTATCTGGCCGAACCGTATTCAATTTGCCGAAAGATTGAAAAATTCCAAAATCTGCACTAAATAGCAATTCAAATTTTCTATCAATTCAGTGTGGATGCCAAAAAGGTGTGTCGAAATCGAGCAAAAAGCATACACAGCTTTTTAATAGACTTTTGATTTCAATATAGGAAAACAATGGATGTCTCTTGGGAGCAAGTGTTTTCTAGAGATGGTTATCTATTATTTCTACATATCTTTGGTTCGATCCTTAGTAAGATATCCAATATTGTTTTAAAATAATTTACCCCTTAAAAATAAATAATAAGTAATCTATACATCAAAAATTTGTATCTGATAATAATGTGTAATATTGTATTTATGTATATTGTTCATTCATATACCTTCTGAAGGGTACAACATTTTGCGGGAATTTAATTTTTGCAGATCTCGCGCTTTTTATTGTTATAGAGCATCATTTCTAGACTCTTTTTCATACAATGATGCTTCAGTAGTACTTTTCTATATCATTTCATATCATTTTATGCGAAAATGATATTATGGTCAGAGGCGGATATAGAAGATAGACTCAGATATTTTGATGAAGAGTGTTGACTTCCAAATAAGTAATTTTAGCAAAAAGCAACACTCTCCCTCAAAATGTTTGAGAACCTTCTGTATCCGTCATTGATGTTTTAACACAAACAAAAATTTCTTTAAAAACAAATTCCGATGACGCAAAACTTGACCACTTCATCAGAAATCGGCAACAAATTGATCTTACATTCGTAAGCATTCGTAAGCATCATACTGAGGGTACAAAATCTTTCCACCGGGAACTAATTTTTGAGGTTTCTATTGTTTTATAACAGAAGACTATTGTTCTATAACAATAGAAAATTAAATTCCCGCAAAATTTTGTAACCACATTATCATCAGATACAAATTTTTGATGTATAGATTTCTTATTATTTATTTTTTCTTCGTTATTGTTTTATCAACCATTATTCTAAATTTTATTCTTCAAGTACTAGGAGTAGTACCATTCCCAGGGTCAGGTTTTTCTGTTTTGTTTGAAGATGAAGTCTTTCAACGCGTCGATGGACGCATATATCACATTCGTATAAAAGTGTTACTCAATTCCTTAGCCAGCAAACACACAACATTTTGCCAACATAGCGACGGTGGCTGAGTGGTTTGAGTGTTCGCCTCCCGTTCGCAAGGTTGTGGGTTCAAACCCAAGTCGGGTCAGACCGCAGACTTGATAACTGGTACTCGCTCCTGTCCTGCTTGGCACTCAGCATTAAGGGATTAGAGCGAGGATAAGTGGAGAAATCCAGGGAAAGGAGTGGTCCCCTTCCTTACCTTTGAGTAGGTAGCTATCGAAAAGGGAGCTTTCGGATCGCCCTCGACTGTGGTCACAAAATTACGTACTTATTCCAACTAACGTTCAATGACTACACTCATACGGTAAAATCGGGCTTAGGCTGAATACAATATGCTTAGCAAAATTTCGTTTTCAGCCATATGCTTATCAGATTTTTAAATTTTTACATTTTACATGATCATCAAAAACATGATTCATACGTTCGTTGTGTTCACTTTCATTTCTTTCTTTTTTGTCCCATCAAGTCCAGTTTTGAAATTTGAATGATGGAGCTTTCTTAGCCTGCAGATATGCTTAAGCGTCTTAATGCTTATAAAAAGAAATGAGTGTATTTCTACCAAAAATATGGTCAAAGAGGAGACTCATGATAGTATACCATTAGTAGACCCAATACGTTATCTTTTATACAGCACAGAAAGATCCTAAAAATCTGGGCGTGTTTGAATTTTTAACATACGAAACAAGAGTGTTGGTAGACAACTTAAACACTTAGATTCCTTAGATTTATTTAACGGATATTACGAATTAATATTCAATTAGGGAAACGAGAATTGTACTTTTTAAGTCAAAAAATGTTCCTGTTTTTTAGAGAAGAAAACACGGCATACTGGTATTGACAACATAAATAAGTTATATTCCACATTTTAAATTTTTATATATAGTACTGTTCCTTTAATAATCTGCAGAGACTGACTGATTATCCCCCCTTCCATCGTCGCTCTTAATCAGTGAGAAATCTGTATTCAAGTCTACAGGCCGTTTGTCCAGCATTTTAGAAAAATTGTCAATCTTTTCCCTTTAAAACTAGAAATACGAGGGATATTTTAACCGATGAACAGCACGCGTATTTTCACAAACATCCATTTCTATATATTTCGACCATCGGCACCCTCCGGCTTCGTACTGGCACGTCCGAAATTGACAATCACGTGGCTTAAATTTAATTAGCCAATGACACGTGTAACGATTTTGCGGTTTATTACACGAAGTCTTTGTGAAACATGGTTCAATAAGGCATCGGCAATGAAAGTCGGCGCGTCGCAATCGGCGCCGTATCCTTTTTGACTCAATATTCCATTCCAAGTGCCAGTGGCAATTCGTGACGAATAATTTATTGCGTATAATATTACCTGATAGAATGTACTTTTTCCCTACTGATAGATCTAGAGTACATTTATCAGGCGAAGTGTAGATAATGGAGTCTATACGAATATTGATTACTTTAGTGTCTCGATCATTTTGTGCAGCGTTGAGTATCAATTGTTCACCCTTCCATATAGTCTGTATCTGCACTTCGTATTTTGGTCTCATTTGCCCAAACCTTTTAGTATGGCTTTCAAGTAGAAGTTGGTTCCATCGAGTCTCGTTAAATTTCTTTTTAACTTTGACACGGATGACTGAAAAAGAAATGATTCTTTTTATATGAAAAATCTTATAACGTACCCCATCAGTCAAATGATGTTATTTCAATGTTGTTTCGAGGTCCATAAAACGTTTTGAACATGGGATGACAATCTATGAAAGTTAAAGTGGATTTTTTGTTCACTGGGACCCATTTTAGTTCCAAAATTTGACCCAAAATTTTTTTTTGTTATTCTTATTTCCAAAATAACTAATTTTTTTTGCCGACAAAAACGTATTTCCAGGCTCAAGAAAACTCCTTGAAATCCCCTAGCTAGATTCTTAGTTAAAGAACCATTAAAAAAAACTGAGGCTTTATAGCAAAAAGTTTTCAAAGGACTTTTCTCTTAAATCCAGGACCTGCAATGGTGGATGTAACCCTTGTCAAATATCAGATTTTACGCTTAAACCCCTCCCCAAAATCAATATTGGAAATTGGAAAGAGGTCAATTTCAAGCTTCCAGACTATTTCCCACCAACACTGATATTTGGGGAAGGGGGTAGACTACCAGTCCATAATTGTTATCTACTTAAAAAATGTAACCATAAAATAAAACAACAGAAATACTCACCAAAGTCGGAATTACAAAAGGCTTGTTGTGGGTGTATGGGCATGCATGAGCAGACGTCATTTAACAATGGCTCTCCAATCAAGTGCCAAACTAAACAAAATATCCACATCAATCTTAAGAGCGCCGTTTTCAAATAGATTCCAAACATTTCTCTATTAATGCCACTGATAATTCCACATTTAATGCTGATGATTTCAAATGTTGAACCAATTCAGACTGAATTTGCTGTCCGTCGATACTTTTTTCCTACTTGTACACAAATGTCAGTTTTTTATTTTTACTTTTCTCCTTTCTAAAAGAACCCCTTATTTTCATATGTTGATTTAAATCTTTCTTTTTTGTTTCTTAAAAATTAGCGTTTGGATGTTTATAACATCAGATTCTTATTATAATCTCACTCATGTGAAAGGGGATAACCCCGATCGCATGATCTCATACTGTAGATAGACGAGCAACCTTAATAACTGTAACCCTCTTTTATGCCTCTTTTAAAAATAAAATAGCAGAAAGGATGCTTTTTTTATAACAAAATTTACGAATTGCAAGAACTCACTGGGTTCCTGTTTTCAATTAAAAAAATTTTATTGCTCAATTTATTTTTGTTACAATATAGTTACCGCAACCTCGTGCCGATTAATCAACGGCAAAAAAATCTACCCACATCATCATGCAGTCATGCTTGGTCATAAATGACGTCATCATTTGGAGGCCTGGGAACAAAGTTGGATTTTTATGACATCAGTCAAGTCACACGACGGTAACGATTGAGTATGTCAAAGTAATGTTTTTCTATCTGTTTTTCATCCTTTTCCGTTTTCGAAATTTATTTGAATTGAACGTATGCTTGTTAAAACCACAGAATGACAAACATTTTATACCTATCTCATCTTATCGGATTTGTAATAGTAATGGTTTAATTTTAAGAAATAGCAAAACGGAGCTTCGATCAGAAAGATATTTCGAATTGAAAGGAAACTTATATCGTTCCTTTATATCAACGAAAGAGGAAAATAGCTTTTGCTACACGCTTTTTTAAAAGAATGGTGTAAATCCATTTCAAAATGGATATTCTTAACTTTTTGGTTGAAATCAGCATATAATATTCTTAACATATTCTTAAGGTAAATTTTTAGATTTTACCAGTCATAGTCTCTAAATCATCGAAAAGTGATGTAAAAACAGAAGACTTTCTTATGTGTATGCATGAAAAACAAAACAATAAGTACAATGTAGTAACAACTATGTAAAGTAAATTTTCAGGATGGCAATATTCTTACGATATTCTTAATTCTTTGGTGATTTTCATCATGGACATTCTTATAAAGTGTATTCTTATAAATAAAGCGTGTACACTCCCTATCTATCATTCGACCTACGTCACTGTAATGAATATTATGATAAGATAAGCATATTATACATTTATAACATTGAGAAAAACATAACACAAATACCTGTCTATGATAGTATATTTTTATAGTCTGCTCTGTGCCCAAGTTGAAGTGAATACCAAAAAATCAATGGGGGTCAAACCCGCTAGGTTTGGTGAGATGGTCGATTAAAAACTAGACCTTCAAATTCGAACCCTTACAGTGCACTTTTCGGGCAACCAAGGCATTTGACTTTTCAGACAAACGGCGATTTAGGAGCAAGAACTAGAAACAAGTGAAGATTCAGAAATTTTCAAATTCTTTAGTAAAAGAGCTGAGAAAAGATGTACTGTAAGGGTTAGTAGCTCTTGTCAAGTTTACTTTTACGTCAAGATATAAAGTTATACCGAGTGACTGAAAGAAGATTTCACACGTTTGGCGAATTCTTGGGGCCATAAAAGATCTATATCGAAACCAAAGTTACATTTTTAGAAAGAGGGTACTAACTTAAATTTTGAGGTAAAAAGTTTGGCCCTGCCAGCAGTTAAAAAGTTAAGAGCTTACAAAGTTAAATTTCACTTTTCGAAAAGTGCAAAAACAAATTTTACGTGGCAATAAAGTTTTGAAAAAAAAGTTCTGTGAAAAATGATGAAAAAATGCCTAATTTAATACCTGTGTGTTTTTTTGGCTTTTAGAAAAGTGAATTTTAAATTATTATTGGTCATTCCTTGGTAACTAATGTTAATCAGATTTAAAAAGTTATACCTTTCGAATTTAGTTTAGACCTTCCTCTCAAAAGAAAGTTTGAGTATGTTGCATGATTTTTAGGGCTCCTTCGCCGTGATATTTTCTGTTTTCACATCTCTCTAATTTTAACCACATCTATACCAGCAAAAAAAATACATTATTCCTTTAAGCGTAAAAAGCTTCCATTTATATCCAACAAAATACCCGGCAAAAGTATTTGTTTTTTAATCTTTGGAACTCATTGGCTTTTTATCGTCCAGCAAAACCCACGCTCATTTATATGATTTCAATAATTTTAGCATATCCTCTGATGGTCATTAACTTCAATTTCCACTAACAGTTTCCAGTGATGAATAATATGACCATCCTACTCCACCTCGGCAATCCACGTCAATATTTTATAACGTTTAATATGCATTTAATATTTTTGTATTTCATTGGTTATATTCAGTGATGAGAGTCCAAGAACTTTGTTACGAAACCATGGGGGTGTAATTTTTGAAAAATCTATTCTTCCTCAACATGAATCCGGAAACTGACTGTTTGTTTTAAGAACATTAGGAAACAATTGAATCTTAATTTGATGCAATGATGTCCAACCAGTAATGAAAATGTCTATTAACCCATCCATAGTGAGCCAAAGAGGCGGACACTGGCAATTTTTCCAATCATTATGTTTACAAAAATTGTTAAAATTGTTTAAAATTATTGGAGTGGACAAAGTGGTCAAAGTACCTACCAAATTGATAAATTTTATCAAAATTTTACATCTAAAAATATTTTTTCTGGTTTTTATGAAGCTACTAGGTCAGTAGTCTTCGAAATAAACCTTAAATTCAACCCCAGCTAGGGCTTTTCTTGAGATACAACCAAATGTCCCTGAAAATGAAGTTTCGGCCCACTGTGCACTCGCAATCTTTTTATGTCAAAATCACCCCCATCGACCAATCAAATACTTCTAATAGTACTTCCTGATGATCTTTTGATTGTTGTCATCATTATATCAGCCAATCATGGTATTAATTATTTCACGTCATCCAATCATATTTCACTAAAATTAGCGAGTCAACCAATCAAATCCCATCAATAGTAATCATCATCGTAATCTTCGTCGTCGTCATCGTAATGATGCCTACGATGATGTCTTCTCGGATAATAATAATTGCTCACATAATGCGATCTATGATGGTGATGGTGATGGGGATGAAAATCATCATCATCATCCCCATACCCTGCCTTCCATCGCAGGTAATCTGCGAAATCAGCTGGTATTTGTAATCCAGCTGCTGCATTTGCCAGGTTCATAGATGGAACAACAGGGCTACCAGAAGGTGCCGCATTATTGACAGCTCCTACTCCACCTGCAGCTGTATTTGATGTTGCAGGGTTGTTGGTAAATTGATTTGGTTGTGAATACATATTTGGGTTGATGCCTCCCCCGTTGTTATTGTTATCGTTGTTAAGATTGTCAGGTGTTCCTCTTTCCGCCATCCCTCCAGCCATTCCCCCACCAAAATATTGAGCTGGTTCATTTCCATATCTCACCACAGCTGGATTGACATTCGCCGGAGCTAATATCCGACCAAGTTTCCCATTTGCTCCAGCAGCTCCATTATTTCCTGAGTCTCCTAAAGTACTTACTCGACTTGCTTCTGGTATAGTAGCTGGTATGTGTCCTGGTTTCGCAACAACATTCAAGCCAGCAGGTTTTGCATTGATTTTGACTCCCTCAGCATCTGCAGTCACTTGTATCTCAGGACCTCGATCCTCCATATGAAAATGTGTTGGTTGTCCAGATTGGACTACTTCTTTGTCTTGGCAATTTACAATTTGATGTTTCATAAACAGAGTGAGAAGTATCCATAATATTTGCGACATCTTTAGGAAACAAGTTTTACTTCCTCTTTTTCTTTTAATTTATTTTTCAAAATGTAAACAAATGTATGCAAGAAAAACTCTTTCTTTTTTTCTTTTCTTTTTCTTTTTCTTTTTATTACTTTGAAACATTCAGAAAATGTGTTTCAAATCTATTTTTCACGCATCGACTATTTCATTTCACTTATCTTCTTTCTCTTGTAACCTTCAGTCTTTCTTTGGAAGCCCTCCCTTCTGTAACTTGATTTCTTTGACATTTTTGCGTTCTGATAAAGTTGGAATGCGTTCAATTGCTTAAGTTAAATTTCAAAAATTTACTCAATTAACTTTCTTTTCAATTTATCAATAATAAATTGCAAAAATTCTAATTACTTTTCAAATAATCGAACCTGTAAATTTCTTTTTATCGCATGAATATACACTCAATATATTCAAAATAGTTGTTATATTTAATTGTCATGATACTAGACACATGATACTACAATGAGGGTAAAAATTTTTGCAAGAACTAATTTTTGCGGTTTTTGCGGTTTCTATTGTTTTATAATAAAAGACTATTGACTATTTTACTTAGTAAAGGAAAACTAAAACAAAAGCGCAAAGTCTCAAGATGTCCTCTTGAGATTTGAGCATCATGGCAATCGTGATTTAGAAACGAGGCGAACCAATTATTTTGCATATACAGTTGAACCCATTTAATTCGAACTCCTATAATTCGAAAACTCATACAATTCGAACAATATCTTCGGTCCCGTCCGACTTGATCAAACTTAATGAAACTCCTATAATTCGAAAAGTCATGTAATTCGAACGAATTTCTTGGTCCCTTGAGAATTCGAATTACATGGGTTCAACTGTATCTCGAGAAGAGTGTTTCGAAAACGTTTCGAGCTTGTCATAACACTCTCCATGTCACAGACCAGTAGTCACTTTTTAAACCCACTGAAAAAATTGGTCCAAAAAAACTCTCACCGGTCAGAAAATTTAATAAAAGACCCGCATCCGCAGTGAAAAACGTAGAATTCTTTATCGCAGTGTGTGTAACAATATTTTTAACAAAGAAAGATGGGTTTTGGTATCCCCAAATATCTTTGGTATCCGCATGGCAAAAGTTACGAGTTACGGAGACAGGGGTCTAATAATGAATGCTCCCTTATAAAAGCCAAAATTGGCAAAGATTAGCCATTCAAGTTCAGGACCCTTTTTATGTACATACTTACATATTGTAAATTGGACGATAAATTGGCCCCATAATTTTTAGAAATTAATGTTCTTCCTTGACGCAAAGAAAATACAACGCTCAATTTCAAGTTATGAACCTAAAACCATAGGACATTTTAAAACGTCTCAATATTTCAATAAAATTTTGTTATTTTCTCCTTTATTCGAATAAACTGTTGTAGTCTGTATAACCTGTACTCTTGAACACCGGCCCTGCTAGAAGATGGGTAGTTTCCCGGTTTCCCTAGAGTTCCTTCCTTTCTTATTTACTTTTGATCGTTTATAATAATGCTCATGATCATCAACAAATGGCTCATAATCATAATCGTAGTCGTCATAGTCGTGGTATGGCCAGCGATGGTGATGATGATGATGATGACCATGATGATGGCCAAAATGTCCAATACCAAAGGGTCGATGGTCGTGGTGAAAACCACCATGTCCTATACCATAGAAATCATGAACGTGGTACGGTCTGTGATAGTTCTGGTGGTGAGGGTTGAAATAAAAAGGGTTGTGAGGTTCAGAGAAGCTTTGGTGATGGTGCGGTATATTCTGGCTTGCCAAGAAATCATTAACACTTGTCTGGCGTTGCATATAATTTCCATAACCAAACGCAGGTGGATAACCTCCAGTGTAGAAGGGTGAATCGATGTGAGAACGCGTATCACCGTAGTATGCATATCCATTGACAGGTGCCTGGAAAGCCATCGGTTCCGGCGCATAGTGAATTAACTGTGGATGATAGTGTGGTGCTTCAAGCATGTCATAATGATGACCATGCCCTGCTAAAGTGGACATGAAGTGATCGTGTGGGATAGTTGCTGGTATGTGCCCTGGTTTTGCAACAACATTCAAACCAGCAGGTTTTGCATTGATTTTAACTCCCTCAGCATCTGCAGTGACTTGTATCTCAGGACCTCGATCCTCCATATGGAAATGCGTTGGTTGTCCAGATTGGACCACTTCTTTGTCTTGGCAACTTACGATATGGTGGCTTATTGAGACCAACGTGAAATAAAATAATTGCAATATCATGGTTAAGAAACCACTTACTCTGTGCCTTTTAGTATTTAAAGATTAATTACCGCATTAATTATCTCATTTTTTCTTCTTATGTTATTCTGCGGTTTAAGAAAATCTTTGAAAAAGTCTTTGATATTTTACATTTCCTCTTTTTGTCCAACAATCATGCTGAAAGAGACTCTTTAAAGCAACTTTTTAAGGAAGTTGAAAATTTTGAAAAATTTACTCTAGATGGTAAATATTTTATAAATATACTCCTTGTTGAATCTATCTATTGAATTCAACGCAGCTGTGCCTTCTCACCATAAATTGTTTTGAAAGTTGTTGGTAGATATATTAGAATGTTTAGAAAGGTGCTATATATAATTTTTATCTCAATTAAAAAAAAAACATTTATGGAGAGTCGGAAAGTTTGTTTCTAAGGCCTTTTTTAGAAAAATACGTGAAAAATGCTTCTTCAATTCTCAGTCCACGCGATAATTAACGCTCCATCAGACACCAGCTTATTTTTATTTTGCCATGCTTACTTACGATGACCCTGATGACTTAATTCAAGAAAAGTCCAGTCAAGGCGTTACGTGGTATGTAAAAAACATTCACTATTGGGAACACTTTTTTGATGATATAGCCTAGAGGGCAAGTTTGCAATGGTACTGAAATAGTCGGATTTTCAAATGACGTCTGTCGGATAATCATGACGGAAAAAGTCGTACTTTTAATTGACTCACTTCCGGGTCCACTGCACAGTAGTAATTAAAAGGATGTATAATATATAATTGCCTTGTTCTATAAGATACAACAACTCAAGTCCCAAATGGAATCATTAGTTTTCCTAGGAGAGCTTAGATCATAAAACTAATTGCCACCGCAGGGAGCGCAGCGACCGGGGAGGCACTTTAGTTTCACGCATAAAGGAAAGCGAGAAAGCATTTGGAAATTTCGTTGTTTTTTTGCGTCTTGTCTTTTTGATTTCCATATTGTTTTTTGTCCGGAAAAATTCATATCACCGGGATTTTACCGTTGTTAAAACCGCATAATTATGCAATACGGCTTAATTTGAAAGTCGAATAAATTAGTATGATTTTCTTCTGGCTTTCACGCGTTAAAGCTGTATACAGTTAAACCCATGTAATTCGAATTCTCCAGGGACCGAGAATTTCGTTCGAATTACATGAGTTTTCGAATTATAGGAGTTTGATTAATTTTGATTAAGTCGGACGGGACCGAAGATTTTGTTCGAATTGTATGAGTTTCGAATTATAGGAGTTCGAATTGCATGGGTTCAACTGTAGTTACAAAATATAAACTTTCCTTAGCTTGATCTTCCATCATATAGATGGTATTTGCAGATATTGGTGAAACAATGTCCGGCGGAAACTTCCATGGTGAATACCCTGCAAAATCACTTGATTATCTGGCTATCGGTGTTCACGAGCTTGCCAACATGAGTGAGAGGAGAATTGAACGACTTATTAACCCAGCTTATAGCGGTCTCCCAGCGTTCCTTACGAAAGAAGGTGGCTTAAATTCAGGTATGTATTTGTTCAAAGATTGGTTTAAAAGGATTTTGCTGCTATTTCTTTGAAAATTGAAGTAACCCAGAAGACACATAACATTATTCAACGTCCAAAAAACATTCTGACGTGTCAAAACAACGTTCTGTATTTCGTTTTTGGTTTCATTTCTTAGGATTGATGATTGCTCATTGCACGGCTGCTTCTTTAGTGTCCGAAAATAAAGTGCTGACTCATCCAGCGTCCGTTGACTCTATCTCGACATCAGCTGGACAAGAAGATCATGTATCCATGGGCGGCTTCTCTGCAAGAAAAGCACTAAGCGTTGTAGAGCATGTTGAATATGGTAAGTTTAACCATGGCATGTATCTTTTGATTTTGAAACTTTATCTTCGTGGTATTCCTAGATTTGAATCTAAAATCTTATGTTCGGACAAAAACGATCCTTAAAGTGTACTTTTCGACCATTTCTCCCAATTTTAGCAAATTTTTTTATTTTTTTTTTATTTCATTCCCTTACAATGCACCTGTTTTTTTTGTCAGAACCTTTGACGAACCTAACCCTTAAGGGCCGCACGTCCGGTATGTCACTTACCTTGACACATCTATCAATGGAGTCAAGTTTAGATAGGGTCCCTTGGGATACGGTTGCCATAACGCAGTCGTTGTTCGTGACGTAATTTATAAAAAAAAGGTCTATTTACAGATTATTTTTTTAATCCAATTTTATTCAGTGCTGGCTATCGAATTGCTATCAGCGTGTCAAGGAATCCAATTCCTACGTCCATTGAAAAGTACAGAACCTTTAGAAGCTGTTTATCGATTGGTTCGATCAGTTGCAAAGTAAGTCGTTTTTAACCTTCATATAATTCATCTGCCAAATTGAGACCATGTCGTTCTTTAGTACAAAAGTCTCTAAAAATTGCTTGAATAA
>JAUJPO010035118.1:0-18835 GCA_032270745.1 Tiaropsis multicirrata | reverse complement strand
ATGTGACACTTCTTCGCCTTGTGTTAAAATTGTTGAAATCATTAGATTTGCACTTTTAAATACATCATCAACTACTTATATGTGTCCAATGCTAGTACACACAAAAGAATTCAATTTGAAAGAGATTTGATGGTTTTCCTTTGTATTTCTAACGACTAGTTGGCTCATTTCGTCTCCTCTTTTCACAAACCCTGGATAAATCAACAAATCTTAATATATCTATCTATGACCTATCTAAAAAAAATACTAGAAAATAATATTTAAAAAACCTGTTGAAATAAAAAACCACCAAAGCGGAAGCACCTGAAAACCATGGGAGGGGTATTTCTGTATTTGTTAGATGTCCGTGTTAGTCGCATAGTGTTCATTTTTCACGAATCTCAATTCACGATATCCATGCCGTAATCTTTTATACGGAATTTGACAAATAAAAACTATAGTGGCAAAACGTCCGGATTATTTGGGATGTTTCCGTAGAAAAGATTACGTAATGGATATCACGATTATTGGCTCCAATCTTTCACATAATTGGGTATAATTGTCAAGTTTGGTTCTCGGTTTTCAACAGGAAGTTCGGATATGTATTGATTAAGAGGAGGTTGGGGTCGAAGTTGTACTTGTTACAACAATTGTGATAGGACTCGATTGAACACCATTATCCGCCACTGCAAAACGACGGTCGCTAAACAAGAGAAGAAGACAGAATAAATCAGGGTTTTTAAGACACTTTTAAGTTGAAAGCAAATACAGTTAAACTGTAATTCGAATCCTGTGGACCAAAACATTTGTTTGAATTACATGAGTTTCCAAATTCTAGAAAGTTTTCGAATTGTCTCAAGTCGGACGGGACCGAAGATTTTGTTCGAATTGTATGAGTTTTCGAATTACTAAACTGTATGCTTGGAACCATCACGAAGAAAGGGTTTGGGGGAATATTTTCCAGGACGATTTCACAAAATGTTTGTGTATCAGTAATTGTTTGCTTGGCGAAAACAGGGACGACCGTTCCGCAACCCCTTTATATCGAACCCAAGGACGATAATTAGACTTTTGTCGATTAACCCTGGAATCGAGGTTGGAAAAAAAACTCACTGGTGGTTAATAGCCGGTTTTTTTTAGGGTGCTTCCGTATAAAAGATTACGTAATGGATATCATGAATTCTTTGGTACATAATAGAGGTTGTGGACCTGCCAATTGGAGACAACTCAAGTCTCTTAAACGAGTTTGGAAAAAAAAAGCATCGAGACAAAAATTTAATTCGAGCGATTTTAGAGACTTCGGTACTAAGGTGGTCTCAAGTTGGAAAATTAATTATATGAGTAAATCATTTCAATTACTTAATATAGGATTTGAGCGCTACCCATTTCGTATTACGAATGGAAAGCATACTCTGAAGGATGTTGGTTTTCCCGATAATTTCCCGTAAAAATGTCTCTGCGGAGAAGAAGTATCACGAAACGGATATCACATACCTAATATGGGCTTTGGATGCTACCCATTTGGTGCTGGAGAGAGATGGGACATTTGTGGTTGTGGTTGCACCATCGTGTAAATATAAACAATCTTTGTTCGTACAATTCGATCCAAAACGACAAGCCTTTAAAAGAAAGAAAATTATAAAGAAGCGTTATATACTTAGCAACTTTTCTCGAGTCCCTCATATTATCTTTTTGTAAGGTTGTCTGTACCTCATATTATCTTTTTGTAAGGTTGTCTGTACCTCATATTATCTTTTTGTAAGGTTGTCTGTCCCTCATATTATCTTTTTGTAAGGTTGTCTGTCCCTCATATTATCTTTTTGTAAGGTTGTCTGTCCCTCGTATTATCTTTTTGAAAGGTTGTCTGTCCCTCATATTATCTTTTTGTAAGGTTGTCTGTCCCTCATATTATCTTTCTGTAAGGTTGTCTGTCCCTCGTATTATCTTTTTGAAAGGTTTTCCTTTATGGAAATGAAGAGTAGTTTTGTGATTGAGGATTCAGGGAATAAGTACAATTCGATATGATACGACAAGACGAGGATAATAGTTGTTGAGGAAGAGAAGAACTCGGTAAATGATCTGGAGCGGTACTTACCCAGTAGGCACGGAACGTTTTTAACGTCGAAACAACCTTATTCTAACGTCAGAACGTTATCTGGACGTCACGTGTCTGATGGGTGTAGTGGGTCTATTGTATCGAGGTTTTAACAAAGGAGGAGGGGTTTTTGATATGAAGTAAAATGTACACAAGTAGCCCGGAGGGCGTGAAGGCCCAGCGAAGGAAAGCAGGAAAACACTAGAAAAAAACAAAGTCAAAATGAGGCAGTTTGATACGCTTACATGAATCCTCCTAAAATTAACAGTCAACAATCAAGACAACGGGAGTGCACTCCTCAGATATTTCTTTAAATGGGAGGGAAGTGATACTAGAGAATTGGAATAGAGGTGATTTTGTGTCCCCCTTTAATTTGAATTGCATGAGTTGACCGTGTTCGTACCATGAAAATATTGTCTGACTTGACTGAGTTCACTGTGTTCGTACAATGAAAATATTGTCTGACTTGCCTGAGTTCAACCTGTTCGTACCATGAAAAAGGTGTCTCACTTGCTTGAGTTCAACGTGTTTGTACCATGAAAAAGGTGTATGACTTGCCTGAGTTCACTGTGTTCGTACAATGAAAATATTGTCTCACTTATCTGAGAAGTAGAGAAAAAGGCTTTTTTTACTTTGGAAGGTGCAGGTAATACAAACAAGATGCACAAAGCCACAATGAAAATCAAAACCCAAAATATGATTTAGTACAATCAAAGCCAAGAAAGATTGTGTACAACTATAATGTTCCAGTTTGGTTCAAAAGAGTTAGGTATAGTCGAGGGTAGTTGTATTAGGTAGGCCTGTTCGGACCATGTTCGGGCTTCTATGTAGACTGCTGCCCCGAACATGGTAAAACAATTAGTCTTGAAATTACACGTCAGCTGAGGTTTTCGTTCCCCAACAGCTGGTCCGAACGAGATTGCACGGGCCTGCACAGGCCATGATCGGGGCCTTTCAAATTCAGCGTGAGCGTTTTCTTCGGGCCTCACCGTGGGTCTTCATCATGTTGGCCGGTTTGCGCCCCACTTAAAGAGTTTGCTCTCTCTTCCCTCGACCTTTGCTAGTACAAAAAAAAATCACTTGGAGCCTATTTGTAGTCTTGCTTGATTGAAACTTGAAAACTCAAAAACTTTTGCAGAGCCAATCAACAACACAAACAAGGCAACACAAACAAATATCTAATGTTTATTGCATGCATACATTTCTTGGTGTATACATCAGATATATTAAACATAACTATACTGATAAAGCTTCCAACTCTATGAATAAAAACTTCCAACCCCAATCTAACAAGTGGGAGACAGTTCTTTTTCACAAGACATCCGTCCACTTAATCCGCCATTTTGAGCTATAACTGCAAAGAGCGCGAGATCTACAACAACAACATTATTAGAGGGACGAAGTGGAACAGACATACAGACAGACAGCACCACAAACCACAGACAGTTGCTTTTGAAAGGCCCGATCGCTAACGCTGGGCCAAATATGAAGTTTGAGAGCATTTTCTAAAAAAACTGGACGAGAACCGATGACTAAAAAAATGCACTGGCAGTCAAGATGGTTCCGTTTCTCTCCGAAAATAAATCAAACACAAATATGATACCTTGCTAATAGTGTGTTTGTATGGGCAACCACTGTTCATGCAGTTTGGATGAAATTTACATAAAGTTGCTATAATGAAAAAGAAAGAAAGAATCTAAACAACCAAAGGTCCAAAATCACAACAAAGATTGCTATGCTGCGAACGAGCTATGTTTTGAGGCATAAAAACAAATTACTAGTTTAAGAAACGTAATCTATAGGACTTTCAAGTAATCTTTCGATTCTTTTAACGGGTACTAACTATGAACAGTTAAACATTCGGAAAAATATTTTTCATACAAAGAAATCTCTCTTTTTTAAGTATTACAAATCTAGGGAGACATACCGCTTAGAGATTTTAAGGATTTTTCACTGCTATTGCTGAATGTTTACAAAGAAATCTCTCTTTTTTAAGTAGTACAAATCTAGGGAGACGTACCGCTTAGAGATTTTAACGATTTTTCACCGCTATGGCTGAATATGCAACGAACGTTGGTACATCTAAAACGAAAAAAACATTTAAAACCTTAACATTTGTTCTTAATTTTACTAAAAAAGGAGTTAATTTAGTTGCTTAGTTGCAATTTTCTTGAGAGATCTTTACTCAAAAGGCTCGAAGCCAACTAAATGTTCTTATACTGTTCTTATACTTCTTATAAAAAGAACGTTTTCATGATACCCATTAACGTAATTTCTTTTACGGAAACACCCAAAAAATCCGGATGTTTGCCACTAGTTTTATTGCATTAAAAATTCAAAAGTGGTGTCACACAGCCGGCGGCTTTTTAGGACGTTTTCATTTGAAAGATTACGTAAAGATACTTTGAATAGCGAGCGAACAACAGCCTTACCTTTCAGCAAATTTGCAAGCTGGATGCAAGTACATGCATCGATCACCAAACGAACAGTTAGGAAACGTTCTGAAAAAAATTATACTGAAATATTGATTCTGGCAAAAGAACAACACAATCCGTAGTTTGTTTGTGGTTTGAGAAGTATAGTCTATGGTGAGAGCTGACCTAAAACACATTGTGTCCCCCTTTTTTAAAGCAATTCAATGATTAGGGTCCGAATTCACTTCTATTCTAAACGAACCGTCACCTGGGGTAATTAGCGACGCGAGAGGTGCCCTAACTACGGTGGTCGATTTGGGGGAGGGGGGGGGGCTTGAACCTACAACCTTCCGATGGGTGGGTTATAGAAAAGATGGGGACTACTATTTATTATTGGTTTGTATCTAACAACGAACAAATAAAAAAACAGACTCTTACTTGCAAGGAATGTTCTTGGTCAGCGGTTGATCCGTAGTTGGTGACTTCACAATGGCGTCAGCGGCTGCACCAGAGGCGGGGACGGTGGCGGTGGTGACTTGGACTTTAAAGTTTGGAGATGTTGGGTCTTCAATGGAGGCGTTGGTGGCACCGTTATCTTCAGGTGTTGGGGTGGTGGTTCGAAGAGTAGTAGTAGTGGGAGGGGTTAGAGACCGTGGTGATTGGATTATAGGAGAAACGACTGCAGGTGGAGATGTAACTAAAGTAATAGAACAAACGGTTACAGCCATGATGGCTGCGACTAGGGTTTTGGGTTCTCCTAACGAATTTAGCCCCTCCCCAAAAAAAAAAAAATTAAGTACCCCCAATTTTCAATACAGTTCATGTCCCGGTACAGGGTGGCCACATTCAACAAAATACATTTTTCAAATTTTCCACGATTATGGAACATGCAGTCTTCCAGTTTATTAACAGTTGAAAGACTTTCGTTAAAAAATTTGCTGTTTGCGTTAATAAAGTTAATATAAATTTCAGATATGTTATTCTTGTGCAAAAAGGTCTATCCCATTCCATCGTTCAAGTATCTCAGAAGAAAAAGAATGACGAATACCTTGAGCTTGAGTTTTCTGTTGCATGATAGTTTGAACAGGTTTCGTTATTGCGATCGGTGAAACAATGGCTGGACCCATCGACGGTAAAACTACTTTCGGTTGCATCGGCCTCTGAATAAGGAGAGGCGCCGCTGCCGGAAGAAAGGTCGTCGGAGCCGTTGCCGTGGGCACGGTCTGGTTAACAACAAGCGGTTGCCCAGCAACGTTTAATGGAAGAACGTTCATTACAGGAAGGTCAACTTTCGGTTTAAAATGCGGGTTCACAAAAGCTGTTTTCGGTTTCTTGTGTAAAGGGTTAAAAGCAGCGAAACTCTCAGTATCGAGACTCTGTACTTGGTCTAGAGATTTCTTGAGCAGCTTCTGAGCCCTCAGTTTTTGTTCAGCCAGCAAGATCTCGCGATCTAAATTGTTCATGGGCGGGCTTCCTTTACTGTTGCGCGTGTGACGTCGGCTTGAGCGGTGGTGTTGGTGACGCCGTTGGTGCGAACGCTCCTCCAGAGCTCTCTTTTCCCGTTTGTCACGTTCCTCTTTCTCTTCGCGTTCTTTCTTCTGCAGAATCCGCTCAAACTCTTCGTCGCTTTGCGTGAAACTCGAGCTACGCGCGCGACGATGCGAATCACGTCTGGAAGGAGGCGAAGGGGAATCTTCTGCAGGTGATTTGTTTGTTTTACTATTTTTCGTCTCGGTTTTCTTCTGCTCTTCGAAGCCATCAAGCGTTACAATAAACTCTTGCATGGTTTTCTTCTTCCTGTGAATGCAAAAAAATATATAGGGGTCCATTGGTGTTCAAACCAAGTATATTACTTTATTGTATTAAAATTTCGCGGTATTTCGCTGTGTTTTCGCGGTATCGAAGAGAAAAAAATGTATTTCGCTGTGTTTTTGGTGTACTTTACGGATTAATTACACAAACTTCGCGGTTTAAAAAAAAAAAATTGCATTTCGTTGCATTTTAATTTCGCGGTCAAGCTCCAAATACATTTTTCACGACATTTTAATTTCGAACTGGACCGGCAAACCACGAAATTTTCATGCCGCAAAATCTACATGCAATAAAATATTTAACCTGGATTATCAAATAATAAATAATATAAATTTAAACTCTAAAAACTCAAAATGCTTTTCGTAAAAACAAATTCCCTATACGTCCATTGAAAGGGGAAAACTATAACTGACACGTAAGCCATGCTTGCAATATATTAATTCAAACGATCAATTTCCTGCCCATTGTGTGCAGAGGAGGTCAAGGTTCCAACTTACAAAATCGGGTCCAACCTCCTGAGCCCCATCTCAATATCATAGTCATACCTAAAATGGACATACAACTAAAGATCCCACCAAAGTAATGAAAAAACTTTCAAGCCTATGCATTAAAAAAAAAAAACTTTATTCAGAAGATTTAGACTGTTAACATATCAGTTTACTATTCGTATTCTTGAATATAAGCAACATTTTGCAAAGAATAAGTTTGAAACATACTTTTGTTTGGGTGCCTGTTCTTCTTCTTGATAACCATCATCTTCATCCTTCGTAACATCATCATTCACATCTTCATGATCACTTGGCGGCGGCAGTGCTGCTAACCTTTCCTTTCCACCATCGTCGTTTTGTTCTCGATGAACACTGGCTAACAAAACATCTTTCGAAATCTCGATGCTCGCCTCGTCGTTGTCTACTTCTACTTCTTCCTCGTCGTCGCCGTTCTAAAGTAAAATAGCGGATTGAATCTAGACATTCTTGTGCATAATCAACGTTTCAAAGATACGAATTAGATAGCCAAAATACCGCTTGGTATATATAAGTAAGGATACGGACACACTTCATTAATTCACTTTATGCATAAGAAGCTTCATTAAAAAAAATCGTTCTTACATCTTTATCATCATGTTGAAGATGAGAAGAAGGTTCACTGTGTTCATCATCCTCTCCATCTTGCTGGTGTTGATCACCTTCTTCTTCGTCGTCTTTATCTTGGTCGTTTGAAACTTGTTGGCTGCTTTCAACCCATTGATCTTCATCAACATCATTCTCATCTTCATTTTCATCTTCATTTTCTTCTGAAAAGTAAACAACAACAGATCAGTTACACATACCATTAAACAATATTTTATATATCGTTGCATTTTCGTGTTCTTTATATGCGGTGCTTCTTCTGAAAAGAAGACCATGTGTTCCAACAACAGATCTGTTACAGATACCATTTGATTATGCAGTGGATGTCAAAAATGTTGTTGAAAATGTCGATTTTTCTTAATACCAGCCCCCTGGATATCCTTGCCTTGGTCTTCAAATTCTTACTCCCCTGAATATCCTAGAGGATGAGGGTATAGAGCTGCCAAATTGAGCACATTGGAGAACGAAGCATCGAGCAATTTTTAGAGACTTTTGTACTAAAGAACTTATAAGCGGGGTACGGATTCTTTGTGGAAAAGCCCATTTAGATATCGTTGTATTTTCATGTTCTTTATAGTGTGGTGCTTCTGAAAATAACTTTGAAGCTGAAGAAATTATGCAAACTCAACCGAATTTTTAACCCGCTCCAATCATTGATTAAATTCGTAATCTTCGATCGTACATTATAATACTCATAAAAAAAGTTAAAATTTATGTAATTTTGGGATCGATGGCTAAAATTTAGAACCTCTTATTTTCGTGGAAATTTCAAAGATCATTTCAACAACAGATTCATTCAGTTAAAAAAATACCTTTATCTTTTCTATCTTCTCGTGATTGATGGCGTTGATATTGACGAGAATCTTGTTTAAGTTGCGTTTGTTCTGGTTTCATTTCTTTTCTTGTAGAAGAGGAACCTAAAAAGGAAGAGATGTTATTTGAGTCTGTATCGTTTCAGGAAAAAAATAGTTTGAGCCCATACTAACTTTTCCTCATTTCACAAAGCTCATACGAGAAAAAATTTGTATGGTAGCATTGCACAGTTGCTAAATCAAATTGTAAGAATTTCAACTCGCGCATAAAATCAGAGCATTTTTCAAACAACTTGAAGAAAAAATCAAGGCTACTGTCTACTCGTCTACTCTCAAATCAGTTTAAAGGTTTGAAAAGGTTGCTCAAGAAAATAATTCTTTGTCCATTGACAATAAAACTCAATTTAATTGACAATTTTACACCATTTTTTAACGATATCCATTACGTAATCTTTTCTACGGAAACAACCCAAAAAAGCCGGTGTGTGTTTACCACTAGTTGTGAATTATTTAACAATAAAACTAGTGGTTAACATCCGGGTTTTTAATATATTTCCGTTGAAAAAATTACGTAAATGAATAGAGATATATTTCACAGGACTATTAATTGACCTCTGTTATTATGGCTAATGTTAGTTCACACTAGCCAAACTAGCTTGAAAGTACCTTAAGAAAACTTGAGTAGTCTCAAAATAACCTCTGAAACTTACTTTCTTTACGCTTTCGTTGAACTTTTTCGAGTCTTTGTCGTAAGTTAACACGTTCCTTCTGCAATCTGTCTTGTCCTCTACGATCTAGTTTCCCAAACAAGCGGAAATGTTTTTCTTCCTTTAATTTTTCGCGGAGTTTCCTTTCGATCGTCTCTTCGTCGTCACTGCTCAAGGACTTCTTTGCAGCTCTGGTAGTGGACGTGGGCGCGGCTCCTTTTTGTCGTCGACCGTCCAACAAGGACCTTAAGTCCCCTTTCTTGGCCGAGTCCAAGCTACGCGTTAGCTCTTGCATTTTCAGTCGACGTGATTCTTCGGTTAATTTCTTAATTTGTTCCGCGGAGACGACGTCCTCATCACTCGAATCGTTACGTTTGCTTCCGCGCCGCTGCTTCTGGATACCACCGCCTCTACGTAGCTGGTTCGATTCCGTCATACGACGACGCTCTTCACGTCGCTTATTTCGATTACGTTCGTTCGTTGTCTTCTCCTCCAAATCGGCTACCATGCTTCCCATGAAAGGCTTTCTTTGCTGAGGACGTTTGCTTGTATTTTGTTTCGCGTTTGCACTCTCCCTTCGGTCGTGTCTCACTGGCTCGGGCCTTGCTTGCTCCAGCTTGGATTTCATAATGGCATACCTGAAAGATTGAAAAATCAAATAGCTGAATACAAAGGAAAGCTCTCATGCCATCATGTAATCATAAGAGCTAATGAGAAATTCTGTATTCAAGAAAGATGGTTCTAATTAACGTCATTGTTCAGGAGCATATAATTCATTTTCTTATTTGAGACCAGGTTGTTCTTTAGTACAAAAGTCTCTAAAAATCGCTTGAATAGAAGAGACAAATTTTTGTCTCGATGCTTCATACTACAAACTCGTTTAAGAGACTTTATTACGGAAAACTTGACAAGAATTGTCTCTACTCTACTTGATACCTAAAGGAGGTACATCTAATGCAGAAAATGAGGTACCTGGCATCGTGTTTGCTCATATCTTCCAGCAATTCTTTACGCATTTCCATTTCTTCATCACCCATCACTTTCTTCTTCTTCTTCTTATTCTTTCCTCGTTCTTCCCATTCATCTGACGACCCTCCTACATCTTCTTCACTTTCATCTTCGTCACCATCTGTGTTGAAATTGACTGTGATGCTCGTCAACCCAGTGCTCTGTTGATTCAGATTGACAACTCTTCGGTCTACTGTATTTTCTGCTTCGTGCTAATGAGTAAAAATTGATATAATCAAGAATTTGTTGAGGTGATCAATGAATTGAAGCCATACTTAATCTTTAATAACTTTAATAACAAAAAGTCAAGTGTTGTGCAATTGAAAGTGGTAAAAGCGATATGGGCTTTTCCAGAAGAATTTTGGTAAGGCAAATCCAAATCCAAAGGGGTCCAGTGGTCTGGATATCAAAGGGGTTATTCGTTTTACTAATTGGAAATCCGAGGGGCAACTCTCGAAAATGTTGGATGTAAAATTCTTTTCTGGAAAAATTTCTTGTAAAGAATAACTTAAAATAATAATAATAAATACTGTGTATTTTTTGGGCGAATTTCGTGAAGATCTTACACGATTCGTTTCATCTTCATTGTAATCCAGTTCAACGTCATCTTCATTATTGTCATTTGATGGCTAAAGGAGAAAACGAGTAAACCATCATACTGAGTATGAAATGAGCTACACTCATTTTTTAAAACAAAAATTAAAATAGGCATAATTAACGACTGGGTCGCTAAATCGATAAACTGGAGCACGATTCTGTAGCCCCGGAGGAGTGCTTCAATATGATATAATTTTTGTTAACAAAAGCTTATTCAATTTGACATGTTAGCACGACAAAGTTTTCATGAGATTTTAACAAATTAAGTCATATTGTTTTGGAAACCATTTTGAATTTTTTATTACATCATTCAGTATATCATTTTTTTGTTTTTCGGGGTTTTTTGGGGGGGAGGTGGGTCGTAGAAAATCGTGTATTCTCGTGTATTCTCTCTCTCCCAGTAGTAAAACAAATATATTAAAAGCAACCCCACATTTGAAAAAATGATGAAAGAATGAAAGAACAATCGATTTTTTTGAGTCCACTACAAAAACATTACCATTTCACACAACCTAATTGAGCTTTTGGTAAAAATCTATGTTAAAAATGCAGAGAAAACGTACAATGGTAGCTTCCGATACGGCAGCTGTCATGGCTTTTTTCAACAATGCTGACGTAGCTTGGTGTGTCTTATCCATTGCCCTATGGAACAAAAGAATTGTGTATTTAAGGTGCAGTTTCCTTGAAATGACGAGCATTATGTAAAATGTAGGGCCAGGCGGTGCTAATTGATCAATAGACAATCGATAGATAATCAATTTATTATATATTGATAATCAATTTTATCGTTCAACACCGTCCCCCCCTCCCCCCGCCTTTCTATTCTCATTTTATTTTAAAGCTTTTTTTAAATATTTTCAAAATTGGGGGTTAATGGTTTCAGTAAAAGGTGTTCAGTTCATTCGGTGAATACGACATATAGAGGTTTTGGAGTTGCTAATTTGAGCCCATTCAAGTTTTTCGTAGTAAATTCTCATAAACGAGACGAGATTGGAGAAAGAAGCATCGAGACAATTTTATTCAAGCGAGACTTTTGTACTAAAGAACGACGTTGAATTAGAAATGCATTAAATGACACAAAATACCTTTTCTTGGTATCCATAATTTGACTTGGAACTTTATCAGCTGATTCTTTGCTTTTGTGACGTGATAAATCTTCATGTCTTTTTCTTTCAGCTAGTAATAGAAAGGAAATTAAAAAGTGAGTTAGAAATCTAGGTGTTCATAGATACACTTCAGATGATTATGAATACAAGTACTTTTATTTGAAGAAAATAAATCGACAGTCAATGGGCTTTTGCAGAAACAAATCGTTTTTTTAGGATGGCCCAATATTAAAATGTTATTTCATTTTTGAAGAAGAGAAACAAATTACTAACCATCCTTCCTAGAGCTTTGATCATGGCTTGTAGAATGTTGTCTTAACCTATCTTCTAGTGATGGTCTTCGAGCATCAGATCTTCTTGAAGAATAATCACCACGTCTTCTACCATATGAGACTGGAGATTTAATGCTCCGTCTTTGATCATTATCTCTCCTCCGTGCTGGCGATCTACTCCTGGATCTCCTCCGTTGTACTGGAATCCTTCTTTGCTCTCTGCTTTTACTTCGTCTTTTTCGATCGTCTTCCCTCCTTCTTGGTGATCTTGACCGGGAACCCTTCCTTTCATTTCTCCTTCTTCGTCCACCATCATCATCATCATCATCATTATCCTTTTCATTATCTTTCTTATCTAGTGATTTAGAAGTTTTCTCAGTCTCGTTAGCATCACCGTCTTCATACTGAACAACAGCTTGTATAGAAACATTTTCACGAGACAAGGAGGCCTCAACAACGACATTGTCATCAGTTTTTTCCTGTACCTCTTCCTCATCCTTATTTTCTACCCTAGAAACATTAAAATCCACACCGCCACCCTCTTTCCTCATAATATCCTCTTCAACCTTTTCATCCCCTAAAACCTTTCCCCCTGATAATCTAGAATTAATATTTTTGGCAATCCGTTTGACATCCTCCATTGGATTTCTTTGTCTTTCATCATTGATAGAGTCTCTTCGGCTACTTTCTTTTCTTGAAGCAGATTTTTCTCTTTCGTTCGATCTTGATGGCCTATGCCTTTCAAGTGACCGAGATCTTCTATTTTGCGATCTAGATCTCTTCCTTTCACGTGTTCTAGACCTTCTGTCACGTGATCTTTCCAATGATCTAACATGTCTTATATCTCTTGATTTTGTACGCGAACGAGATCGCTTAGGAGATCTTGTCCGTCTTCTATCCCGAGACCTGGAATTCGGTTTACCTCTTGACCTCAAATGTGGGCTTGAACGTCTTTTATCTCTCGATCTGGACCTTGAATGTTGTGACTGTCTTTTATTCCTAGACCTTGATCTAGAGCCCCTATCTCTATCTCTTGATTGTGATCTTCTACTCGACTTTGTACCAGAACTTTCGTTATTCTTATTATCAGTTTTGCCTCTTTCATCCTCCTTATTACTCTTGACATCGTCCTTTTTACTGTCTTTTTGTGAATCTTCTTTGTCAGATTGACTATCTGATAAATCGTCATCTTCTTCATCAATGTTATCACCATCATCGTTGTCATCTGCCATGTCCTCAATACTGGGTACTGAACGAAAAGAAAAGAACAGGTAGAGGAGTAGATGTACCACATGCAGACAATTTTGCAATTTTTTTAATTTAAAGTTTTTGCTCTTTTTATCACGTATGGAATTCCCCACAATTAAAAAATGGAATAGATTTTTAGAAAATGTGAAACTTAATTTTATAGTGGCATTGAAACTTATTGAGCTGAGGGGATATCCAGATGAGAAAAGAAATACTTTTCAGTACTTTACTTCATTTACTTGATTAGTTCATATTATTATGTAAATGGCTTTGAGTAAATTTTTAAAGAACAGAATCCTTATTTATTTAAAAAACAATTTGTGAACTAACAACTTACATTGAATGGCTAACTTGATTTTTTCCAAAACAGTCAATAGCCTACAAAAATATGATTTTCCTTTTAGTAATTGTGAACGAGTGCAAAGAATATCAAGGTTTTGCTTGAAAAAAAGAAAGTACAAGAGAATCAAAAATCAGAATAGAAAAAAGGAGATCTATATCTTTTACAGATAGCCCTTGATAGCTCTTTTCACTTAAACCACGGCGATGTGTAAGGACGTTTTTACAATGTTGAAGTTTTGAATTTATACCATGTAACAAACTTTAGAGCATCATCATTCAGGAAAAGATTTAGATCCTCTATCATTTGTTGTTTTGTTCGTTTATTTGCTATCATCACCATAATATACTCTGGAAGTTCATCGTCTAAAATAAAAAGTATTAAGTGTACTTATTCTTCATTATCATTTCTGAATTTATTTAATTACTATGCCAAGGCTTGAAATAGTGGTTGGACATTGGAATTGTCAAACCTAAAACTCACTCAGACATGACATATTCAAACCAAATTCTATCGAACATCTTGTCCGACCATGATAACATCATTTAATATTTCAAAATATGATACAATTATTATTATTTTATTTTTTTAAATTGAATATTTTTACAGGATAACGCAGACAGTTACAAATAACTGATATTATTATTGGTCTCAATCTGACAATTTCAGATTGTGTTTTTACTACTGAAGCATTTTTTGCATCTTTAAACTGTTTGTTCTTCAAATTACATTTAAAATAAAGTAATTTAAACTGAGGCATTAGTTGACACTCAAAAAGGTTTTTTTTGTAAATTGGACACAATTCTTTGACACTTTTTTATCGTTTGAGGTCATCTTTATTAAACACACACAAACATGTTGTTGAACATTCTTTTAAAACTGCTCTAAAGTCTCAATTCTTAGTCATTCATGTTGATGAATGCAAAATTCAATACTTTCTTACCAACATATGATCCAAGTGTTTGTAGCTGTTTTTTGATGGTTTTCTGAAAATGAAACAATAAATTATTGATAAACATTGGCAAAAAGAAACAAGTATATAAACACAAGTTTGTCAAAACAAATTTCTAGCTTGAAGATGCAAGATAAGTGAGTGTGATTATTTACGTGGGTCCCGTACCCTCGTGGGTTCGTGCCCCGTGGGTCCAAAAAAAAAAACCATGGGTCCGAAAAAAAACCTGTGGGTCCAAAAAGAAACCCGTGGGTCCAAAAAAAAAACCAGTGGGTCCAAAAAAAACCCTGTGGGTCCAAAAAAAAAACCTGTGGGTCCAAAAAAAAACCTGTGGGTCCAAAAAAAAAACCTGTGGGTCCAAAAAATAAACCTGTGGGTCCAAAAAAACCGAATGACTGTGTTATATAAGGTATCTATCATCTAAGGAGTTTGGGAAAATTGGCCTTTAAGAAGATTAGCTAAAAAGGACTCCAAGGACGAACAAATTTTTTATATATTTAAGATCTTTCTTTCGAAGAGTTTTTTATGCATGATTTTTTTAAATATTTTTATTACACGCTTTTTTTATAAAAATATTGTTTTCAAATAAAATTTGACCTTAAAAAATTAAGATCACATATTAGGACATTCTTAACTTTTTGGCTAATTTCTAGTCTAGCTAATTTCATCATGAATATTCTTATAAAGTATATTCTTATAAAAAGAAAAGCGTGTATACCAAAGTGAAATACTCAAACATTGTAACAAAAAGACAGAAGTTTCAAAAAAACATCTCGGGAATAAAGGTGTATTGATGTGAGAGGAATTTTTTTACCTTATTAAGGATAGGTATTTCCAACCTTCCAAAGTCTTTTACGTGGGTCAAATTTTTTCCATCAAAACAAAAATGTCTCATAAATTTTGAAAATGAAAACTTTTTTCCTTCCATTTTTTTGTAAAAATGAGGTAAGTAAGTAAAAAAGACCACGGGTTTTTTTTTTGGACGACCCACGATTTTTTTTTCGGACCAACGGGTTTTTTTTTTTGGACCAACGGGTTTTATTTTTGGACCTACGGGTTTTTTTTCGGACCCACGGGTTTTTTTTTTGGACCCACGGATTTTCTTTTCGGACCCACGGGTTTTTTTTTCGGACCCACAGCCCCACGAACCCACAATGAGGGCACGGGACCCACGAGACCCACGATGAGGGCACGGGACCCACGTAAATAATCACACTCACAAAAATCGGACTCCGTCACATTCTAGGATTTCTGATAAACCCATTTGTGTGAAAAAATCCAGAAAAAATTAATGACCCAGTGTTAACAAAAGCTGGTAACTAACGAACTAACGGACAAAGGTTAATCTATAGGACCTCCGGGTAGGTCCAAAAAGATTCTGTGATCAAACAATAAAAATGTTTAATTTGATACTTCGTTTTTGACACACTTTTTAAATTCTGATTTTATACTTTAAAAGCTTTAAACCGAATTCAAAATTTAAGTTAGATATTCATCTATCAGTTCTTTTATATACAATAAATCAACATATCAGTATACTAGATCAAAAATGGAAACTTCTCTCTGGCATACCTGGTATATAAGAAGCATATCATGAAAATTCATAACAAATATATACTGTACCTTAGCAAAAGTAACGCTAGTCCAACTCCAATAGCGAATGCCCACATCGAGAATACAATGAAAACATATCTAGGGTGAGAGTAACAGGAAAGACAAATGAATTCAAATGGCAAAAAAGTGAGTAATGGGGAAAAAACGATAAAAAATATACCACCGAAAATGGCCTGAATACTGTAGTGGATTCCCTCACTCTATCAACTCTATTTCTTTGTAAAACCCGACAGATTTTTTTCGCTTGCCTTTTGCTTAACTATAATTTTGAACCTTATGGTTTCTAAGGTGATATTCCTATCAAATCAAAAATACGAAATTTAATTTACCGAAAAGGAATTGATGCTTTTTATTTTTATTTTCTTGTACAAAAAATATGCAAAAAATATAATGATCTAAAAATAGTTTAATATAGAAAACAAAAAGACATTGTAATCGTCACAGTCAAAATCATTTATGTATTATAATGCAATATTATGAGCAATAGCTCTGGCGGTTTCCGTAATCCTCGACGATTGTTAAAATGCGCTGATTACAATCGCGATATCTCCGTCGTTGAATTGGTGGAGCATGACCAACAAGTTGTTGAACGATCTCAACGCGTACCAAATTTTCTTCATCCTTTAATACTTCGAGGAACATCCATAGAATTAGGTGACAGGAAGAAACTTGAAGCGAAAACCTTCGATGCCATCCTTCAACAATGTTGTTTGTGCGTGGTAACTCTTCGTTTGTTCGGTCATACATGTTCCACATGTTGATTGGAAAACCGAGGGCGACCCCGACGTGCATTTCGTCGAAAACGACCTATGTAGGTGTCCTCGAAATAGTCAATCAAACCATCAAGGTCATCATATTGATCACGAATCGCATCGGTGAGTTGCTCGAAGCCATCTATCGCGTCTGCTTCTGGAAGGAACGCAAAGGCACACACCATTCTGCAATGCATTGCGAATTCTTCGTCATTTAGGTATCGCTGCTGAAATCCCAACTCTCTAACTTTCTTCCAAACATTTGCCGATAGATGATAAAAGCATCCTTTATTTATCGCAGCTCGTTCAAAGTCAACAAGGAAATCTTGTAGATTTGCATTAGGCATGCCTTTAAATATTTCACCAAAGAATCTTCGGTATGTAACCTGTTTTATTTGGAAGCAATCCATAAACACAAGGGAAAATTGAGCCATTACGTTGAGCAGGAACTGTGTACAGTTGAAAAAAGATTTCTGGACAAACTTTGCAAGTTCCATCTGCATACCAATCCATCACCAGGACCACTATCAAAAAACAAAAATCTTTCGTTGGCTGTCGTCTGACAAAAAACTTGTGGTAAAACGGGAATTTCTTCTCTGCTCAAAGAATTCGGCGGAAGGTCGACGCTTTCTCTTGTTTTTCTAATGTTTCTTCTCATTGTTTCCATACATGGAAGATTAGCAGCAACATCGTCATTGACATTTCTCAACTCTCTGGCAAGTATTTGTTGCGGATTATCATATATGTCTTGCACTCTTCTTTTGATGCTGACCCTCACCTTAGCAACGGTTTGTGACGGGCATGAGTGTGCTCGTTGACTTGCTCCACAAAATCATCATTCTCATCAATCTTAATTTTTGCATGACATTGACTCTCTTTGCGTCGTAAAACACATTCATAAGTTCTTAAACCACTAGCCAATTCCTTTTTGAATGTGTAAAGAAAACCGTCTTTGATGATTTTCCTTTTTCCTTTTTGTGTCTCAGTAAATCCCATTTTCAACCAACAACACAACTTAGCCCAACTCGCTCAGCTACACGTTTCAACAAATGCACTCTTGTAAAAGCAGAATTCATAATTTATCCATTTAAAAAAGAAGAATAAAGGTCCATTGAAATAATTTGTACATGTCATATATGTAATAAAACATGTCGTCATAGCAACGAGCGTCTATTTGAGTGTGGCCGCTCCTAAAAGTTACCCCCCCCCCAAAAATAAAACAGTTTCTATTGTTATATTAAGATTATGATATATAAAATAATATGAAAATAAAAAGACCACACAATTTTTACACAACTAGCCCGCACTATAAAGCAACTTGAACTTTTGGAAACAAAAAAGTGAAAAACTTCAACTTGATTTTCAGTTGTTAAATTAGGTATTTAAAAATTGTTACATTGAAACAAATAAAATATTAAAGGGAATAGAATATCATATATTTTTGAAATGCTGAAAATAGAACTCCATACGAAGGAGTACAGAGGAGTGCTGGATCATAACAAAAACCAAAAGTGACTTGTTCCAAAAAATATATTAAAAAAGTGAACATAATTTACTTTTAAGAACTGTTAAACAACACAAAAAGACTTAATTTAAAGGAAGAAACTTTTGCGAGTTCGCGATTTTTCGACAGAAGTAAGTTCCCGCGAAAAATGCTGAACGTCTTCATTCGTGAAAGTTAATTCCCGCGAAATATATTTTTCCCTAAATTTTTCAAAAACTTTATTTTTTGAGCGATTTACACTACAAGAACCTATAGCAAGCTTTGATGAAGGGTTTTTACTTTAGATATCGTAAGTGTACTATTCATGGAACATGGAAAAAATATTTTTAAATAGCCTTTTTCACGAAAGTTAATTTTCGCGAAACATAGTCTATGGTTCATTCGCGAAAGTAAAAGCCCAAAATTTCGCGATTTTTTGGCCTCGCAAAAGTTTCTTCCGCGAAAGTTTCTTCCTTTAAAGGTTATAGGGTGTCCGGTGGGCGGGCGGGCGGGG
>JAUJPO010035007.1:0-18841 GCA_032270745.1 Tiaropsis multicirrata | reverse complement strand
AATTAAGATTTTAAACATACGTTTACGATCGATGCTGTCAAACGCTTTTCTGAAATCGATGAAGGTAATGATACCTTCCATTTTATGGTTCTTTATTTCTTCAATGATTCTACGGAGTGCAAGAATTTGTGAAGATGTTGAACGTGAGCTGCGAAAGCCGTTCTGGTTGGGACGAAGTACCTTTTCGATTTCAGGGCGAAGTCTGTTTAGGATCAGTCGGTTATATATTTTTGCAGAGACTTGGCTGAGGCTGATTCCGCGATAGTTATCTGTCTTAGTCAGATCGCCTTTCTTTGGGACAGGGACAATAGCAGAGAGACCCCATTCAGCTGGTCGGTTGCCATTTAAAGTGGCGTTACAGAACGAAAGCAGCACTTCTTTACAACTCGGGAGCTTCCAGATATTAAGTGGAAGACCGTCAAGACCAGGAGCTTTGTCAGGTTTCATTTGTTTGATTGCATTTTCAAGCTCTTCCATAGTGAAATCGTCTGTTGAGATATTTTCATTCAGCTCAAATATGGGTTCAGGCTGAAACTCTTCGGATTCATTTGTAGTGATATTATTCAGAAGATTTTGAAAGTGATCTTTCCATGTTTGAAGTCTGTTGTCTCCAGAGATGAAACAAGTTGAAGGTTTCTTCTTGCCTGAGAGCTCTTTGACAAGTTTCCAAGCATTTCTGGAACTGTTCGTTGATTCTGACTTGTCAAATTGATTCAAGATTTTGTTTATCCTGTTCTCTTCTTCTGAGACGTAGGTAGCCTTGAGATTTTGTTGTCTGTTTGTTAGGTCGGTTGATGATGCTGTAAGTACTTCTGATCGAGCGGAGGTGATCGTACGGGGTTCAGGTGTTATACTTCTCTCTTTTGCTGGTACAAACGCCTTGGCAGCAATCGTACATTGTGCCGTGAAAGATTTGTATGATTTTTAGCTAGTAGTCTGTATTAACAAGGAATTGGTTCTTCCATCTTGTCGAAGATCTACCACGTGGTCTAGGAACCCGGGGGCATTGATCTTGATGATCGACGGGAACGTTCAAAGTTTGAAAAGTGGACCCTATCAAAGACTTGTTTTTGACAAGTTTTTAGAAAATTTGCCTGGTTTTGATACCCTGACAGAGACTATAAGGATTTCTGATAGGTTTTGGAAAAAAGTGTGAGAAATAAATAAAAACACCCTATCAGAGCAAAATTCTTTGAACTTTGAAGATTTTGGTACCTTTCCTTTCAAAAACTTCAAAGCTTCAGAAAAGGTACCCTGACCTGTCCTGTACCTCATTTTGCCATTTTGAGACATTAGATGGGTTTTGAGAGTTCCTAGGAATCATTTGACCAAGAAATAAGAGGCGCCTTCTTCTGGATAAATCTATGATTAACGAGGTAACGCCAAATAGCTCTCTAAATGGTGTCATTTTTAACACGATCCAACAGTGTGAGACCAAGTTTAAAAACTTTTGAAAGCATTTCATTTCTAAGACAAACAAAATCTGATTTTGTCCAGGTCTCTGAAGCATAGATGGCTATCGTTTGATGTATATTATACTTCCAAGGGAAAACTAATTCTCAAAATCTTCGTTATCAATTCGAATGACCACTGTTGGGCAGCAAATGGTTTTAGCATCGATCGTCATGATTCCCCATTTGGAACAGGCAGCTTCTAGCTCAGAAGTTGAAAGTTCAAGTTTTTTTAATACAGCTGCCACTAGCGTCTTGTCTTCATAATTCTCTTAGATGGTCTGTGACGAGGCTCTTTAGTTGGTTCATTTATCATAAACTCCAGGAATATGTTAAAAGAACACATTTGAGGGGCAGACATGCTTGTTTAACACCAACATGGGCACCTAACATTATTCAAACATTGTTTCGTTCTGACGTTGGTATAACGTTGTTTCGACGTTAAAACCACGTCCAGTGTCTGCATCACAATTCAGTAGATATATACGATGGTGTCTACTATACGTCTACTATAAAAAGCACTACCTTATTAGAAAAAACAATGTCGGACTAATTTTTCGTCGGACTAAAATTATTCGTCGGACATAATTTTCGTCACCCACAAATATTTTCGTCACGTTTGTCCACAAAAACGCAAATTTTAGCCTAAAAAACTTTTTTTTAGACTTTTCTTTCGTCGGACTAAATTATTCGTCGGACAAAGTTTTCCTTATCTCCAAAAAACCTCGTCACTTTTGTCCGACAAGGTATTTCGTTATCAAAGCATTGCTCAGAAAATAATAACCACGCAAAGAGAAACCTTGACATTAGTTATATTGTCATTTCAGTACTTTCTCTCTGAATTATACAATTTTTAAAGTAAGCCGAGAATTCATGATGATCACATTACGTAATCTTATCCTACAGAAACATGTTTACCACTAATTTCATTGTTAAAATTTCAAACCAGAGGTCAGCACCAGGGATATTTAAGATTTTTATGCATAAAAGATTACGCAATAATATATATAATATATATACAAACCAATTATAACGTTATGAGGTCCGGAAAACGCGAGTTAATAACTCGGAAAACTTTAAATTTGCTTTTTCACTCCAGTTAATAACTTGAAATGCTTTTTTGCACGTTTTTTTATTTTGAGTCAAAACAATGTAAAAAAACAAATTAAAAATTATTCGAGTTATTGACTCAAAAAATGAAGTCATAAGGTCAACTCGGAATACTCGAGTTAAAATTTCGAGTTAAGCATTATAACGATGTCATTTTTCGAGTTATTTTAACTCGGAAAACTTTAAATTTGTTTTTTCACTAATAACTCGAAATGCTTTTTGCACTTTTTTTTATTTCGAGTCAAAAAAAAGTGAAAAACCAAATTAAAAACTATTCGAGTTATTGATGACGTTCCTACCATGCGTCCAGGAATAACACATCCAAACATGGGAGAAGCCATGTTGCTTGTATCAGCAAATAAATTTTAATGTCTCGTCGTTTTATATCAGATATGTCATCCAAATGTGAAGACAGGAAAGACAGGATAAACTGTTGAAGTGTAGAGGTTTTGTTGTTGTTGAAATATGATTTGTTTGTTGCAGGTTCGTTGATACTATTTCTTTTAGTAATTTCTCTAATATTTTACCTGTAAAATGAAACATTAAAATTTTTTTAAAGATAATTCATCAATGAATATTGTATTAAATTACGTCCCCAGCCAGCACACAACGTTATTCCAACATCGTTCAAATGACGTCGTTCTGACGGTAGAGTAACGTCTGCTGGGTTATTGCTCCCAACTCAAGAAATTTTATTGCAAAATAGACTTTTCCAGAAAAAGTCCGTATCCCCCTGTTGAGGATATAGGATATCCAGGGGGGTCTGAAATTTTCAATATCTTAGGATATCTAGGGGGTAGGAATCTGAAGACCAAGGATATCCAGGGGTGGGGGTTCAAAATTTTCAATATACTAGGATATCTAGGGGGTAAGAATCTGAAGACCAAGGATATCCAGGGGTGGGGGTTCAAAATTTTCAATATCCTAGGATATCCAGGGGGTAAGAATTTGAGGACCAGGGGAGTTTGAGATTTTCGGCACCGATATCGAGGGGTTTGGTGTTAAGAAAAGCCCTCAACATGGGTAAAGCCCATTTCCAATGTATTTAAACAAAAGTCAACTTAAACTTCAACCTCTACTGATTCAAAATCTCTTTTCAAAAAGCATTTCAGTAATTTGTACGTTCGATGATTCTCACGAAAATTAGTGTACTAACGCGTACGGAGAACAAACTCGGGCTGTAATGTTTTGTCTGATCAGGGCTCTATAGAAATATTGAATATTCAATATAAATCAGCAATCAGCAATCCACGCGCAAAATCAGGCGAAATAATGAATTTTGCTGATTTTTTTTGGACGCTTAAAATTTCTGACATTAAATTAACTTGCTTAACTGTAGACGAAAAAATTCAAGTTTTAAAAACATGCTCCTGGGCAAAGTAAAAAAAAATCATTGAACAGAATGGCTACGTAGATTTTTATACCTGACGCATAAAATTACCGAGGTAAATAAAAAAACAAAAAACACTTCGCTATAAAAATTTACAAGTTTTGTTTTCTCGTTTAAAAACTTACATTTATATATCTAAGTCTCGTAAGGTCAAGACCTTTTAACCTTTATAAAAAAAATAGGAAAGGCTTTTGATGAAAACTTTCATGTGTCTAGTATCTGTCTTTTGAAATGGAATATCCTAGAAACTCGGTATCGCGAATATAACCTGGAGAGACAATGATTTAGGAAGAATCCCCCCCCCCCCGGAGAGAAACTAAAAAGAAAAATCACTACTTCTTTTAAAACAAGCAAATAAAATGATGTCTAATATTTAATAACATTACTACACTATATTTATATCGATCTTAATTTTATTATATTTTACTAAATAAATAATGATCGAATTTCAACATGATACGAATCATTCATCTCTCCAGATCCAAGAACAGAACCACCCACCAAGACCACCTGTATTCCAATATAGCATGTTGTTGTTGTTGTTTTTGTTTTTGTTGTGCGAGCCACAAATCCAAGAAGTTAACAAATTGTTTAGCCAATCGAAAGTAACTAATATATTCCGTACACGCGTTTCACACGCTTTCTTAAAAATCCCAATGCGCATCTTATCTCCCTTATACTTCAAATCCGGGAAGCGTGGGAAGGAAATCACACTAGTTAGTGTTAACCCTTATAAATCTTCTGCAGGGTTCCAAAGGAATGTAAGGAGGAAAAAATACTACAAAACACCGTCCATTGGGCTTTTCCAGAAAAAGTCCGTATCCCCTTTGTTGAGGATATAGGATATCAAGGGGGGTCCGAAATTTTCAATATCCTAGGATATCCAGGGGGTAAGAATCTGAAGACCAAGGATATCCAGGGGGTGGGGGTTCAAAATTTTCAATATCCTAGGATACCCAGGGGGTAAAACTTTAAGGATCAAGGATATGGGGGTTCGAAATTTTCGGCATGGATATCCAGGGCCCCAGGGTTGGTGTTGAGAAAAATCGACATTCTCAACAGTGAGAATATGGATTTTTTCTGGAAAAGTCCATCGTCGTTTCTCATTTCTTCTTTCTGCTTGGTTTATCAAACGTTTGTTTTTGGCCACCTCCGATCTTGGCGTGAAATTTCATGCTTTGTGTGGACTCTGCAAACCAAGGAGAATCGGCCTGAAAATAAAGATAGAGATTGTTATGATTGAGTATTTGTGTTAATATGAAAAAGTCTGTTAAATTAATTTTCCTTAAAAATCGGGTTCCGTCACATTTCAGGGTATCCAGATGCCCATCTTTGTGCAAAAATCAGAAAAAACTAATGAACCAATTTCGAAAAATCCCCAAAAACCTCTTTTCAGGCCGTTTTTGGCCAAAATCGACCGCGAAAATCGGACTCCGTCACATTCGAGGGTTTACCATTTTGCACCTTTGTGCAAAAAATCAGAAAAAACTAATGAGCCAATCCTGAGAAAAGCTGGCAACAGACGCACGAAGGTTAATTTATAGGACCTCCTATGGTAAGTCCAAAAAGGATCTTATGGTTGGTGTAGAAAAGAGTACTGGAACTATTGTTGTGTCACTAGTAGATTAAAAAAGTTTTTCTCTGGACAATCCTAATAATAAAGCAATGACATAATTGGACCCTGTGAAAGCCCACCAGTACACTGGTTGAGAAAGAAATTCATTAATTTTCTTAAAATGTCTGCAAGACTGGTTGAGGAAGATTTAGTACAGGAGTATCAAAATCAAAAATAATATTAACATGATTAAACAAACCCAGCAGGCAAAAGATGTTTTTTAAAACGTTGTTTCAACATCTTTACGTTGAACGAAGGTTGCAACAACTTTGAAAACAAAATGTCTTGTGTCTACTGGGAAAAAATAATAATTAACAAAAAGAAAAGCAAAATTACTTTGGTAGTATCCTGGTCCACCAGATGAGTATATTTGGTGCGTCCTGAACGTCCGAAATTCTTCACTTGCATCACCTTGGGTAGAACCGTCTTATCAAACTGATCTTCGAGAGTTGCACCAGAGAAATCTCGTTTGTACATGTCATCCTCTTCGCTCTGAAATGAAAACCAGGTTTAGAGATTATCAGATAAAAACCAGGTTAAGACATAGTGTACATAGTGGGGGGGATGGTTGTTGATTTGTTGTTTTATTGGGATGGGCTGAAATTTATAGGTGGGACTATGTACTAGACTATGTAAGAGGTGTAAGAGGTTTTCAGGTGGAAACCAGGTTTAGTGATTATCAGCTGAAAACCAGGTTTAGAGGTTATCATGTAGAAACCAGGACTAGAGGTTATCATGTAGAAACCGGGGTTATAATGTAGAAGAACTAGGTTTAGTAGTTATCATGTAGGTTTAAAGGTTATCAGATGAAAACCAGGTTTAAAGATTGCCAGATAAAAACCAGGTTTATAGGTTATCATGTAGAAACCAGGAAGTTGTTACGTAGAAACCAGGCTTATATGTTGACATGTAGAGGTTATAAGATGAAATCAGGCATAACATTTCTAATAACAATCATTTTTTTAAATTCCACTCATAATCGTACCCGCTGATATTTTGGACGACTTTTATTCACAATTTTATTCGACAAGGCAAAAAAACCGGCCGACTAAAGTAGGCCTACAGTAAGAAGAAAGAAGGGAGACAGAGGGCATCCACTTACCAAGAAGAAAGCACCACGATGGTAATATTTCTGTAAGAATTTGTATTTTCCTTTGCTCGATTTGTTCGTGACTTCTTTTGGATTGCTTCTCAATTCGTTTCGTCGTTCTTCTTCCGTCAAGTTGTGCATTCGTTCGATTTCTACACGATCCTTCTCGCGACTAGAGGTAATCAGATAAACCATTAATAAATTTCATTGCCGATTGGTACTGTAAAGGTTTCCATCGCGAGCTTGCATCGTAATGCTTCCTGTTCGATATCCCGACAATTGCCAGGCTCACAAGTAGACTGACGATCGAAGAAGCGATTGACATAAACTGAGATTAGTCAAAGCTCAGCGAGCAAATACTTTAACCATTGGCCAAAAAAGTTTATAAAACCTTTTTAAGGTCATAGTGTCCTTGTAGGTTGGTTCTCCTTGAAAAGTCAAACAAAATTGGCTCCCCCCCCCCTTGCATTTTTTGTCATAATTTCTCCTCCCCCTCCCTTGAAATTTCAAAAAGCACTATGAAGGTTCATAGATTTTGTTATGCTTCATACAGACACACCGTATATAACACTCTGTGAGCAAGTGTTAACATAGTTTCAAACTTTTTCATTCCCGCACACCAGTTGATCAAAAATTCTAAAAATTCTAAATACACAAAAATGGGATTTTCCAGAAAAGGTCCGTACCCTCACTGTAGATGATATACATGATATCCATTGAAGTTTTCCGTAGTAAAGTCTCTTAAACGAGCTGGAGAACAAAGCATCGAGACAAAAATGAGTCTCTTTTATTCAAGCAATTTTCAGAGACTTTTGTACTAAAGAACGACATGGTCTCAATTTGGCAGATGAATTATATGAAGAAAAAAATGTCTACAAGAGACCTTTTCATAAATTACATCACGAACAACGACTGCCTCGTTTTGAATTAAGCGCTATGGTAACCGAATCCCACGGGAGCTTGACAGATTGATAGGTGTGTCATTTTGAGTTTCGTGAGACATAATCTCCTTGGTAATTGTATGAAAACGAGGCAGTCGTTGGTCGTGACGTAATTTATGAAAAAGTCTATATCGATACTCTCTTATTAGACGCTGCTTTATTCGATAAGCTTTCGTTTTTGCCAAATTTCCTTAAGAAAATCTCATAAGCGAAGCTCTATTATTTGTGTAAGAGATTTTACCATTACTGTTAACCTATGAAAATATTGTTTGAATTATTTAAAAATCCAAAATTTCCAGGAGAAAATCCGTTTGTTTTTTTACCCTTTTGAGATTACAGTGTCGCATAAGGGAGGTAGAATCTCTCATTCGAGGAGAGTAATTGATTCCATATAAGGTAATAATGACAGTCGGTGCACTCTCCTCCTTTGGTCATAGCCTAATTCTGTACCCGAGCCTGGATTAGAAACGCTTCCTTTTCAAAACAGGGGGTCCGTGACCTAACCCAGCAGATAGAAGACGCCTTTTAAAACGATGCTGTGTGCCCGCCGGGAAAGGTTTAAAGGCATTCTTTTCATGATTAGAAGATTGTGGGTGCAAACCTCACCCAGGTCACAATTGGAAGGTCACTTCTCACGTCGCTTATAGCCCCAGTGATGGTCTGGATCAGAAAGATCCTTCAATAAAATTGCTAAAAAGTTAACATGAATGACTGTCTGCTAACTTGGCTGTTTGTAGGGTCTATTATAGGGTCTATCGGCTACACAACTAAAACATGTTCTGAAAACAAAACTTAAGTAAAGATTTCGTCCAAGTTTAGTGAACAGTGACATGGGTGTCTGTATAGCAACTTAGATGTGTATAGTACCGGGTGACTCAAAGAAACTTTACACATTTGGTGACTTCTTGGGGCCGAAAAAAGTCTTGATTGAAACCAAAGTCTAACTTAAATTTTAGATATAACTTTTTAAGTTTGGTTCAGTAGTTAAAAAAGTTATGGGCTTTGCAAAGTTAATCAATGGTAATAAAGTTTTGAAAAACAATAATTTTGGATTGGAAAATTTTAAAATAGGAAGAAAATGGAGAAATTCGAAAATTTTGAAAACAAATTCTGTGAAAAATGTTAAATAATGATTGCTTAATTTGATACGTGCTTTTGAAATTTTATAAAAGTGAAATTTAACTTTTCAAGCTCGTTACTTTTTAACTACTGGGCCAAACTTAAAAAAGTTATACCTCAAAATTTAGGTTAAACTACCCTCTTTTTTTAAAAGTAACTTTTGTTTCTTTCTTCGAGAAATTGTAATATAATTTTTTTTTTGAGTCACCCGGTATATTGTAGGGTCTATAGACTACACAACTCAAAACTGTCGAACTTACGTAAAGAATTCGTCCAGGTTTGGTAAACAGTGACATGGGTGTATTTCTAGCAACTTGGCTGTGTATAGTCTATTATAGAGTCTATCGGCTACACAACTCAAAACTGTTCTATGGAAACAAAACTTACGTAAAGATTTCGTCCAAGTTTGGTGAACAGTGGCATGGATTTATGCAAACGGACATGAACGTTGGTTTCATCTGCTTTGGTGACCATTGTATCGATGTGAGGACCGTATGGTAGAAATACTGCAATCAAATGAAAAATTAAGAATGACCATTGTTTCAAACAAACCCATAATCAATTTTAGTCTGAATCACAGATCTATACAAAACCGCTGGAGATATAACAAGCACAAAAAGGCAACAACATATTGTGCAAGAAAACAATCATGTGTAGACCATTTTTTACGCAATGCCGAATTTTCTACACCTCCATTTCGCTACACTCTAGATGTTTCTTTTCACTCTTTTCGGACAACCTCCCCCCCTTATTCAGACTCCCTCGTTTATTATATTTTACAGAAATTTCGGACCTCCCCCCACCTTTTATTAGGACCCCCCCTATTATTCGGGTCGGAAGTAAGGGTCGTAAAAGTAGAAACAAAAATGGTCAAAATATCAAATAAATTAATCTCATTAACCTTTAAAGGGTTCATTTTCAATCTTCAGCTTCGGCTTCACCTCTTAAACAATCTCAGCAGGCATAGAACGTTGTTTTAACGTCAAAACAATGTTGTTTCAACGTCAGAACACTATTTGGACGTTGAATTGAAACAATGTTAATTTGTCTGTTGGGATAGCATCCCCCAAGAATACCTTATCGGACAAAAGAATGTCGGACAAAAATGACAAAATTTTTTGGAGGTGACGAAAATTTTATCCGAAGAATAATTTGGTCCGACGAAAAAAAAGTCCAAAAAAAAAAGTTTTTTTAGGATAAAATTTGCGTTTTTTTGGACACAAGTGACGACGAAAAATTAGTCCATACAATAAAGGTACATACAATTAACCGTACCCAGCTGCAGACACAACACGTCTTTTCAATGTTTTTTTAAACGTTGAAAAAGCGTCCTGTATGTGCTAAGTGAACACTTTACCTTCAGTCATACAAGCTCGGTCATATACTTTAAATATCGACAACCCAGTTCGGCCCGTATTAGTCTTATGTTGCGTACCCATCTGGCCAACAACGTCCCAGTTGCAATTCTTGCTCGAATAAAATGCCCAGGAATCCGCAATGATATCCTTGCCGAAATATTTTAGAATAAGATATGTCTCCATGCCGTCAGTGACCAGTATGACATCAAAATCGATGACCTATAAAAAAATTAATTAATGCTAGAACTACATTATCGGACATAAAATGTCTAAAATATTTGGAGGTGACGAGAATTTGGCTGACCAATAATTTTGTCCAAATAAAATTTGGTTCGATGATAACCACTACATTTCACTCTCTCTCCCTCTCTCTGTATCACAGACACCGGTTTGACCCCACTGGACAATCTACAATCTACTCAGTATAGAATTTCATCCCTGGAAAAAAACTGGAAAAATGCACATCCCCATTTGAAAAAATCTTTTTAATTCCTTTTTATCCCCACCTGACGGAAATATTTTCCACCATGTCACCAAGATAGCGGGTGTTATGTGCTGCGGAAAACAGTTTTCAACAATAACTCTTTTTTATAAGAATGCACTTCATAAGAATATTCTTGAAAGCAAGTTGAATCAGAAAGATTTGATATATATTAAGGAATAATCATTTTCAGAAAAAAATTTGACCTTGAAAGATTTTTAAGATGACATTATTCTTATTATAAAATCACGGTATATTTGTTCTTCTACAAAAACCCGGAAAACCACGTGGTCCAGTATCAAATCTCAGACCAATCATTCTACTCTCCGCCCTAAGAAAAATTCTTGCCTCCTGCATCATGCACAGGATCGGTAACAGACTCGACCAAGCAAACACCTATTTTGCAAGCTGCATACAGAAAAAATCGTTCTACCACCGAACACGTATTCGCAGCAAAGTTGGCGATTGAAAGAACTATAACCACCAAGTCCGAAAGTATCCATATAGTCATGTTATATATGTCCAAAGCGTTTGACAGTATTCAAAGAAGTACCTTAATCGAGCAGCTTGAAAGTACAATCGATCAAGACGAACTCCACATAATGAAAAAATGCTCTAAGTTTCGCTCGTCGTCAGATCGGGACAAAGTAGCAGTGAACCATTTAATACAGACACCGGTGCACCTCAAGGTGATTGCGCAAGTGCCAACATGTTCACTTTCTACCTATCACAATCAATGAACAAACCGACAGCAGATTCAGTCATCGAACACGAGATACCAGAGAAGATTGCTGACCACAATTGATATGGAACACCCCGACGACATCACCGATATCAGAACTGTGGACTTGCACAAAAGCTATCGAAACCAGAATCGATTCATTTCAAAGAACAATAATGAGACGATACTGTGTCAACATCAGATGGCCGAAAACAATCAGTAACAAACCCTTAAACAAAAAATGAGAAATCGTTCCCTGGAGCAAAAAAGTCAAACTTCGAAAACTGAAATGGTTTGGGAAATTGCAAACCTTCCCGATGAAACTCCGGCAAGAAGAACGCTGAGATACGTATCATCTCTGTGTTCCCGAACCCAGAGGCAAACCGAAGACGACATGGCTTTCCAGTACGAATAAAATTATGGACGACATGAACTTATCATGACCAGAAGCCGAAAGGCTCGCCAAAGAAGATTATCAAATGTGGACACGATTGATCCTAAACTACATGTTCATTTAAAAAGCGGAAAAATATGTTATTGTAATATCTAGGTAGTGTAGATCTTTATTTACGTAAAAAAAACCTTTTGAATTGAACTGAGTTATTCTTAGATAGTACTTATTTTGCGGGTTTTTAAGACTGGGCGACTGATAGTAGTAGTGGATTTATTTGTCTACATAACAAGACTAGCGACCACACTCGTAAACAAAATGCTAAACTAAGGAGTCGCATGATTAAGTTACAAGAAATAATACATCTAAAATCTTTTAATAAAAGTAAGTACCTATATTGACGGAAAAATACAAACGAATCTACGGCTAGAAAGGTAATTTGATGAAAATAATTAGAAATATTCGGAAAGGTAATATAATCTGATCAAGTCCTTAAGACGATCCAATTCTAGGGTTGACATATCATCAAATGATAAAAATTTCTAAAGCTCATTCCAAGATAGTATGGATTGATATAATACTTAGTAACTGCCATAAGTTACTGTTGTGACCTTGGGAAGTTTTAAGAGACCAGATTTACATGACTTCGTGACGATCTACATCATTGAGACGAGTCAAAATAAAACGTGCTTGGAGAGGAGGAGGTAACATTCGATTAAAGATTTTGTAAATAAAGAGAATATTCAGATATTTTATGGAGTCAAAAAAAACCTTAAGAAGATGTTAAGAATATTTTGGAATGATTTCGGCCATCATGAAACAATATACCTTATCGGACAAAAAATCGGACAAGGTGGAGGTGACGAAAATTTTGTCCGACGAATAATTTAGTCCGACGCAAAAAAAGTCCAAAAAAAGTTTTTTAGGCTAAAATTTGCGTTTTTTGGACAAAAGAGACGAAAATATTTGTGGGCGACGAAACTTATGTCCGACGAATAATTTAGTCCGACGAAAGATTAGCCTGACATTGTTTTGTCTGATAAGGTAAAGAAGGAGAAAAAGATCTTACCCTTCCCTTCTTGTCGATGGCGTTGATATAAGCCACAGCAAACACGTGAAGTGGTTTGAAATCTCTCCAAGTGAAGAAAGACAGGTCAGCTGCAACGCGATTTAAAAGTTTTTGGTTCACTGTACTCTCGTAATATATAATGGTACCTTAAAAAAATAAACAAGAGAAATTTCGTACTAAATGTTCTGTTTGATTTTCGTTCTAATTTTATAAATTTCAACTAAGATTTGAAAAAATTAAGCCGAGGTCTGGGGTCAAGGGTCGAGACTAACAAGGTACCTTTTTAAAGTAAATGAAATGAGAGAATGCTCTGAGGTTATTTCGTAGCAGGCAGGGAACGTTTTTTTGACGTCCAAACAACGTTGTTTCAACGTCAGAACGTTATTTGGATGTTGAAACAATGTTGGAATGACGTTTTGATTCTTCCTTTAATTTTATCAACTTCAATTAAAATACTAAAGTATAGTAAGCTAACACAAATAATTGAAATATGGGTTAAGAAAAAGTCGCGAGAAGCTAATTTGTGATATCACAAAAACAATGTTTTTTAAACTGAAACTTTTTTAACTCGCCTTTTTTAAACTCAAACTTTTTAACTCGACTTTTCTGAACCTTGATAAAAAAGTACCTTTACTGGAATCCGTCACGTTGAAATCGTTAGCAAAGAAAGCCAAGTAATCATACTGCATGTATTTAATCCAATTTGTATCCAGGGTCCTATTCCTGGAACCTGTCGTAAAATAACCATCTGAAGAAAGCTGGAAAAAAGAGGTAGAAGAGGCTGTTCCAGAAAGGAAATTGTACAGGAGGGTATGGAGATGCCAAATTGAGCCCATTGAAGTTTTCCGTAGTAAAGTCTCTTAAACAAGTTTGGAGAACGAAGCATCGAGACAAAAATTAGTCCCTTTTATTCAAGCAATTTTTAAAGACTTTTGTACTAAAAAACAACATGGTCTCAATTTAGCAGATGAATTATATGTAGGAGTTGTTTAGAAATTCCTTCATTCTTTCATGTTCGGGGGGTAATGTATCCTCAACAGGGGAGATATGAACTTTTTCTGGAAAAGCTTAATGTACAGTAGCGTTTGTGTGGAGAAATTTTAATGTTCGGATTTAAAATTCGCGAAAAAAAGATTTCTGGGAAATTTCTTCCTTTACGGTATAATAAATACCTTTGAGGAACTAATTTTGGCGAATTTAGCAAATTTTGACCAAATATGTGCTCGTCAAAATTAAAAAAGTGATGGTTCGCCAAAATAAGTTCTCGCCAAATTGATATTTAAGGCCTTTAACCAAAATCACCCCTCTTTTTTTGTCGAAATTGTCCAAATAATTTTTAAAGAAGAGAAGTTATTTAGCCTGTCATCCGCCAAAATAAGTTCTCGCCAAAATTACAAGAAAAATGTTGATTTTGCCCACTCGTCAAAATTAGTACTCGTCAAAAATAGACCCCTTAACCCTATTTGGTACTAGGCTTTTAGGGGCGGTTCAAAACTAGGGGACTTAACTTTTGATATAGTTGTCCTTTTTGCATGAATATATGTACTGAACACATCATCCTTACTATAAATTTTAAAAAAAGACAAAAAACTTTTTTGATGACGTCACTCATCATGCTGATGTGAGCAAAAATAGAATATTGTTATTTTTTGCGCCAAAAAATAAAAATCACTAAATTTCGCGCTGAAAATGAAATTAATAGTTGGAAATGACTTTTTTCTTCCAATTATTAAATGATATATTTGACATTAAAAGTTAAAATATGCAAATAATGTGTCATTTTTCATTACACCAGCTTGTCAAAAATGACATCACGCTCAAGGTGTGAAAAGTTTTAGAGTGTGAAATATATTTTATATATTGATGCTATATAAAAGTTAGGAAAAGTCACAAAATTTCGTTGGTACAGCATTTATATTTCAGGAGCTAATATCAAAAGTTCACCCTTGGTACAAAAATAGCTTCCCCCTAGTACGAATAAGGGTAAAGCTTTTAAGGTAGCACTTACCATGAACTCAGACTTCAACCCATTGAACAAAAGCATAGGTTGTGATAATTTAATGGTCTCTATGATGTCATCGCCTTTTCGTAGAGCCTTAACACCATCAAGGTCTTCAGTGATATAACGCACTTAAATTTAAGAGAACAAATTATAAGTAGTTATTACCCGAGCGATAGGGCCGAAGTCTGTAATCTGCAAATGCTGGAAACTGATTGGTTTAAAGTGACGTCAATCGGGCAATTACAGGCCAGTAATTGCCCGCTTCGTCACTTTTCAACAAAAACTGCAATGACTTCACATGCCATATAGACAATTACACAAACCTCAAAAAAATTTAATTACACAAAGTTCGCTTGCAAATGCACATTTAGGACAAAGCTCGGGTAATAATCTATATAATGGCTGTTCGTCGAATAATGACCTCTGTCACGTAATGCCCTCGCAAGCTCAGGCTTGGACATCACATCGGTTATTATTCTCCCGTAATGCCCTCCCGAACAGTTATTATAGGGTTAATTCTAGGTATATGATCTGATCTCATCGACATATGATCGACATATACTTTTTTGTGCTTCTTTGAGCCATCCGCTTTGCAACTGTCCAAAAAGGACAAAAGTCAAAATAGTGGGAAACCTAATCCATTGGATTAAAAAAAGAGATCAATAAATGGCTTACCTTGTTCACTTTGACAATCAATATCATTCAAACTCCACACAAATCTTCCCTGTTTACCAATATTGGTATTGTACTGCAAGTTGTAGCTCGTCAATGAGGGTGCGAATGTATGTTTGCAACCTAATAACAGTAGCAATGATATTACCTTAAGGGAAGAAATTTCGCGGTTCAAGGCTCAAAATTCGCGAGTTTCGCTTTTATTTAGATAAAAGTTAGTTAGAAATAGGTTGCGTTTTACCTTTATAGGTTTGAGCAATTGTAGCACCGGCGTTATCCAGCGTTTGATAGTTTGCAATAAGATATGTGTCATTATCATTGTAAGTTAAAACGGCTTGGAAAACATTTTTTTGAGCTGTCAAGTACCTAAATAAAGTGTTGTTAAAATAATAGACGTCAAAATTCCTCTCATTTTTCAGGTCGTTTTGTGCCACAATCAGCCGCAAAATAAATTTTCTTCCGTTTATCAGGCTCCGTCAAGAGAACCCCAAATTTCTCAAAATCGGTCGCCGTCACATTCGAGGATTTCTAAATACCCATGTATGCAAAAGCTAATGTTCCGATTTCGTGAAAATCCAAAAACAGGCTGTTTTTGACCAAAATCGGCCGCGAAAACTTTCTTTTTCCGAAAATCGAGCTTCATCATCACATTCGAGGATTTCTGAAAACCCATCTGTATGCAAAAATTAGTAAAAACTAATGAACCAATCTCGAGAGAAGCTAATAACGTACGATAGGACGAACGGACAAAGGTTAACCACTTATAGGACGTCCAATAAGGTCCAAAGACACGAGTGTGTTACCATATTAACTATAGGAATTAAACTATAAAGTAAAAGATAACAGTTGAGTAAAAAAAAAAAGTTGAAAATTACGAAAATAATACTTTTTTTATAAGAACAACGAGAGCAGAAAAATAAGAATAATTTAAGAACAATAGAGAGGGCTTTTAAAATTATTTTCAAAAAAATACGAACAAGATCAGAACAATATGTTGAGACTCAATTCGGCAAAAAAAAAGAAAGAACATGCAAGACTCAGATTTCATGGTTCTTATAATAAAAAGGTGTGAATCATGAACAGTTTTAACACATGGCATTATTTCAACATTGTTTCAACGTCCAAATAACGTTGTGACGTTGATACGTTGATACGTTGATACGTTAAAACGTTCCGCGCCTGCTTGCTGGTAACTCACCGATAAGTTTGATAGAAAGTGAAGATGATGGTGTTTTTAGGAACGAAATCTTTCATATTGCTTGGTTTGTTATGCTCTCTGTATCGCTTTAGATCTTCTTGTATCATCTTATTGACCGTAGTCTGTAATACAATAGTAGTATAGTGTAATCATAAAGACGTAGTAGTGTAGTATAGTCTGTAATACAATGGTAGTACAGTGTAAACCTACCAAGAATTATACAAGTAGTACAGTGTAATGTAAAGCCGTAGTGTGGTATAGTCTGTAATACAATGGTGCAAACGTAGGATAACTACTTGGCGGAGTTCCCGGCAGTTATAGCCAATCATTTTCCTTGATATTTTGCCAAAAAAGTGGACTGATATTGAAAAATGACTAGTTTTTCTCTGACCAGTTAAACTTCTTTTGAAATGAAAGCAATATTAATTTTGAAAAATGGGTAATTTTATGTTTCATTGAAATCAATTTAAAGTTTATTTTTCATTGAATTGATTTTGGAAAATAGAGATTCTTAGATTAGCTAAAACCCTTCCAATTTTAAGCATTTTGAAAAATTCTCTTTACTTTTCCAGGCAGTCTAGGAAAATGGCAGTACTTTGAAAACCATATTTAATAAGATGGATCATCCATCCCCCTTATTCAACTTTCGCTGGAAATTCTGCTGCCCTTGATAGAAACTCCCCCTTTATTTTTTTTTTAATTATAAAGTTTCCCCCCTTTTTAGAGCCCCCTTAAAATAAGGGTGTTGGGCAGAAACCATAAGTAGTAGTGTAATAAAATAGTGTAAGAGTGTATATAAAGGCGTAGTACAGTGTAATATAAAGGCGTAGTACAGTGTAATATAAAGACGTAGTACAGTGTAATATAAAGACGTAGTACAGTGTAATATTAAGGCGTAGTACAGTGTAATATAAAGGCGTAGTACAGTGTAATATAAAGGCGTAGTACAGTGTAATATAAAGACGTAGTACTGTAGTATACCTCATTCTTTGTTTGTCTATACTGAATATAGCCAAGTTTGACGGTAAAATCTCCATTATAGAAAAAGATTCCATGATGTACGTCCGGATTCTTGGTGGTTTGTAATGCGTCCGAAATGTAACCAGTATCGTATATCTTGGTCCGCAAATAAAAAGAAGAAAAATAATCAATTTACAGGGTGACATTCCTAGCTTTTTTGACGTATAACTGAAATCTAATTGCAATAGCTGTTTCCTTATTTTACTTGCAACACACGTGCGATATTTCAAGTTGATACCTTTTGTATTCATGAAAATATGGAGCCGGAGTTTTACAAGTGAACAAAAGATTTTTCTTTTTGACGTCGAAAATGAAAAATTTTCTTCATTGTTTCTCATTTTCTTGTGTTGTAAGTATGTAGATACAGACTTAAATATTTGGCCTACTCAAACCTAAATACGCCTACCCCCACCTACAAAGGCCTACCCCACCTACATAAACCTATCCCCACATACATAGGCCTACCCCACCTACAGGACTACCCCCACTTACAAATACCTACCCTACCTACATATAGGCTTACCCCCACCTACATAGGCCTACCCCCATCTACATAGGCTTACCCTCATCATTCTACATAGACCTACAAAGGCCTACCCTCACCTACAAAGGTCTACCCCACCTACACAGGCCTACCCTCACCTACAAAGGTCTACCCCACATACACAGGCCTACCCTACCTACATAGACTTACAAAGGCCTACCCTCACCTACAAAGGTCTACCCCACCTACACAGGCCTACCCTACCTACATAGACTTACAAAGGCCTACCCTCACCTACAAAGGTCTACCCCACCTACAAAGGCCTACCCTACCTACATAGGATAGGCTTACCCCACCTAAAATTCCTAAAAAAAATTCCAGAAACTAGGGAGGGAGTCCCATTATGCTTTTACAACGCAAAATGGTCCTCATGGTCCGAAAGGGGTTGCAATAATGTCCACATCAATCCTTCATCATGGGTATGTATGCCCTGGGGTCTAGGGGCAATCGTTCAGCTTGAAACTGACAGTTATGTATTTTTAACTTGATTTTCAAATGTATGATATCATTTTGATGGTTGTTATTTATTATGAAATGTCAATTGCATGTAAAACTTATGAAGAATTATACAGGCCGTTATTTGGACGTTGAAACAATGTTGGAATAACATAGAAACATACCAACGCGAATAAATTCATTTCTGAAACGGCAGTTGGATATCCAGAGCGG
>JAUJPO010034896.1:0-18844 GCA_032270745.1 Tiaropsis multicirrata | reverse complement strand
TTAATATTGAAATCGAGTTTTGATCAACTAAGACAGGCCAACAAACGTCCGAAGTTTTTTGTGGACCACCCGGTACAGGTTGACTCAAACGCGTCTAAGGTCATAAATAGCTCCTTGCGTAACCTCGCTATTTCCAACATTGTAGAAATTTTTACTCTCAGACCCTAAAATAATAACACCTGTTTGTGTATTTTACAGACCATAATGGGATCACAGGCTAAAATTAAGTTGGCCCAAAGCATATCATGTTATACACCGTTGGAAGGCAAAGTTCTTTCAGGAAAATATTACTACATCTGCCGCACTAATAGACACATTTATAGGTTCAAGCTTAAAAGTGCTTGCTTTAGAAGCAGAATTCTAAATCTGATATATTTCATGCGATTCTCTCATCTTTTCTTTCGTACATTTTTCAGCATAGTTTGACGATCGTACACACAAAACGCATTCTTGGGCGAGCATTAATTCACGTGTACGTTGATGGTCTGGAAATTCACACCGCTCAATTACAATTCCCTACTTTGAATAAGGTAATTTCTTTCTTTTTATTTACAAAATCTTTTTAAAGCTGTTATTAATAATCTTTACCCAAATTCTGTTTTAACATCTACATTCCATCGTCTGTTGTTGGTAATCTTAAAATTGGACAAGATTAGACCTAAATTAACCCTTTCATCACCCATTGTAAGTAGTACTGACAAAATTTTAGCCCTTTAATTCCCCCTTACTACCAACACAGAAAATTTGACTTTCTGCTGGATTTAGCATCTGTACATCCAAAAATCTGATGGAAACCGAAACTAGGCGAATTTCCCGAATCGGGGTAAAAAACCGCGCATGTTTATCTTTTTTCAATCCGAAGTCATAGTTGTTTTTATGAAATCTCGATCAAAAAAAATGGCTGCTTTTTTTAAAGAATTCTTGAGACTAAACTTGTCATAACTTGAGATATACTTAGAATTTTGAACGGAAATTTTATGTGGAGGCTAACAACATAATATGCTTTCAGGCATGATTTTAGGTTTGATGAATTTTTTTTCTATTTTTCCCATACCTTGCCTTTGAAGTCAATTCTTTGCGTTTTCATATTTTTTTGAAGCTGCCATTATGAATCACTGCGGGGGAGCAAAAACTTGTTTCCCCATTTTGTCTAGAATTTTTTGAAGTATTATATGTTAGAAAAAAAGGTTCAAAATTTCAAGTATGTAGCACATTCCATTCCTGAGATATTTTAGTTTGAGTACGGTCAGTTGAAAAATCCACTTTTTGCGACCGACATCCGGGCCATATCGGTAAAAGTAAGGGTTAAGATTAAGCAATGAACAGGGTTGTGTGTTATATGTTGTCTTTCCCGAACCTCGACACAATAATTATTAACCAGGGCATCAATAATAGTCGCGGTATTGAGGATTTATTTTCTTATTGTTGACCCAAAAAATTATGGGTCGCCTAAAAAGGCTCGGAAAAATATTACAAAAAAGTCTCGGAACTCATACGACATACGATAACTATTACATATATCACACTTTTTTTAATAAAGGAAATTGTTCATTCCACAATCGGAAGCAGTATATCAGCCAACAGTAATTTTCACTACATGATCCATCCGCCAACAACCCCACAGAGCCCCATCATCAAAGGGGATACCTTCTTCCCTGAAAACATTGTTGCAGGACACCAAAATGAAATATGGGGAATACCGACCAGTTTGAAAGGACAAATGTCTTCATTCATGCTGTTCAATGATTCAGTACAAGTTGATCGAATCCGAGAACTAGCCGGTCTAGGTAAGTTGAATTTTGGATTTTGAGATCACTCAAATTTTCCGTAGTAGTAAGTCTCTTAAACGAGTTTGGAGAACCTGAGAACGAAGCATCGAGACAAAGATTTGTCTCCTTTATCCAAGCGATTTTTTGAGACTTTTGTACTTAAGATCCTATTTATCATCAAATCATAGTGTGCAAGGAACCTGGAACCCGGTCCCACCTACTATCTGGCCAGAGAATCTTAAGTTAGATTGTAGGACCCAGGGGTCGGAGTGCTTAACTTTATCGGGTAATGAGTGCTAGGAATACTGGGTTACAGGTATTCGGGCTTGTCAAATATATAAAAGATAAATATCAAAACTTCCGCACCCATATGGAATTATTGAGTTTGTGAATTCTAAGAAAGATTTACATAGCATCTAGATTTTATTGGATTCCTAAAAAAGAACGCTATAAATACCCTTACACAGTATCACAACCCTTTAATATCTGACTTAGTCCATAATAAATATATAAAGATGGGCTTTAGGGCTACTAAAATATCGATGCAGTAAAAACAGAAAAAATGACGAACGACAGAATTTTAACATTCCATCAATAATAATATGATTTCATTTTCAGGGCCCAATTTCTTATATTTATTCACTGCCAAAGATTTATTGCCCTCGATTCTGGCGAACGATACAGCTGGCCTGTTATCAAATGTCGTATTTTATTATAATGCAAAGGTATAACTTTGGTCTTGTCATTTAAAAAAATAGGCGTGTTGTTCATCGCTCGCCAAGTTTTTATTTTGTTTAATTTTTGTGCGCGAGGTATAGTTCATCTAACCACTAACTTTTTAGTACAATACAAATCCTGTGATTTAGACGCGTTATTTTACGCTCACCATGATCTCTTTTAGGCGAGTGTGGTGGATTGCGCGAGCGATGTGCTCGCCTCAAATGACACAGCCTGAGTTGTTTATTAGCTTTTCCCTCCCCGCTAAAAGATGGATGAACTGATGAACTGCTCAAAAAAATTGAAGCCAGAAGTTAAGGACGATTCAGTAGAGTTGAGCTCGTTGAGTTTTAATTGTAATTTGAACACTTTGGTGCATTTTTCGGACAAAATTTCAAATGTTCTATACCATTCAAAAGCTCTAAAAGATCGTCATCGAAGACTTTTTAAGCGGATGCAGTCACTTTATGTACTGGTAATGAGACATTTAGAAACAATTTTATGAACTTTCATTTTTATTATTATTATAAAATATGATTTTCTTTTTCTTTTTAAATACTTCATTTTTAGGCAGCTGCTCGGAATGAACTAGAAGACTTGAACAAAACATTTCGTGATAAAATGCACGCATTGCGTAATCTAAACGGTCACGCCTGCCAAGTATACTCTATCCAAGAGTCAATCCAATCATTGGGTGGGCTGCCCGTATTGTTTCCGTTGTTAGAACAAGCCTGTTTCAAATCAGCCAAGAACAAGAGATTCTTTCTATCTGAGGATAGGCTTTCAGAGAAATCTGACGACACCAAATCAATCAAAGCCGGTACTGATCTGTTATCACCGAACGATGATTCCCTATCCATCAGCAGTTCTGGTGGAGGTCTTGACGTTGTTGATGGCACTAGCAGCAAACCTATACTGTCTGACATACCAGTCCTGTACTCCCCGAAGAATAACTCATCACCTTACCACGGAGATGATCCGGAGAAATGGGCTCACGAGATTGATGACGAGTTGAGAGTGATTGAAACTGTGCACCATAGAGATTTCTTGGATAATGCGGATCGCGGTGGTTCTGCGTCTTCATCGAATCTGGCTACTTTGAAGTCACCACCACCAGGCAATAATGAAGGATTGTTGAAAAGAACAAAAACTGGCAGTTTTGTTGTCCTTGCAACTCCACCATTGCCAAGGTAGGTGATTAGGTATTGTTTGCACAATATTGTACTGTAATAGACTAATTAGCATTATCAAAGAAAGTTTGGTTGTTTATCTTCCATAAGACGTAAATCACCTTCTTTAGCCTCTAAGATTTTGAACATTTCAGGGTGGGGGGAACTATATCTAAACTAAACCTTATAACCGTGTATGAATACAAAGGGGATTGGGAACTAATTACTCAGCCTCGCTTGTTCTCTAACATTTTAATCCCAAAGGATTTAAATCTCATAATTTCATTTTTTTTTCATAGCCAGCATAACATGCCTCCCAACGGTTCCTTTATTTGAGTGTCTTTGATAATCGAATATGGTTGGACCTGCCAATTTGAGACCACTCAAGTTTTCCGTAGTAAAGTCTCTTAAACGAGTTTGGAGCATTAAAGATCGAGACAAATAATTGTCTCTTTTATTCAAGCGTTTTTTTTAGACTTTTGTACTAAAGAACGGCATGGTCTCGAATTGGAAGATAAATTATATGTTGCACTTCTACCCGATGCAGTCAATATAATTCTTTTCACTCAACCTAATATTTACAGGAACGATTCAGATTGGACATTAGTCGATCCCTCCCTACCACGCACTCGTTCGGACACTTTCAGACATTGGGTTAAGTCGGACAACCACGATATTAACGGTGTAGCGCATTTCGTCGCTTTGATTCGTAACATCATTGGAAGCCGTTTGCAAACCAACATCACACCTTTGGACGTGAACGGAATCAAAGTGATCAGCTTACTACTCCACGATTGTGATCCAGCTTTGATCAATATCGGGTTCCATAATGCAATCGGGCAACTCGTCGAGAGTCTGTTAGGAGTCAAAGACGAAATGCTGGAAGCTGTGTACACATACATTGTCTTTGATTTTGAGATTTGGGCTAACGCTGATATCTCCGTACAAATGGCGCACATCTCCCTGCTGAGTACTTATATTAAAGACGATCCAACTTATGTCGGGACTCTGTTCACCATTGATTACTTCCTGAACATTGTGCAACAGTTTTATTGTCGACGACCGCAGTTGCAGGATAAGCGGAAACTGCTGCTTACGGAAATTGAGGAACGCGACTTGCGGACGGCCCTTCTTGGTAATAACAAGATTCTTCTTTTTCTTTTTTTATCTTTAACATTGAAAGGTACCTTAAGGGAAGATATTTTCGCGGAATTTAATTTCGTTGTTGAGGTGATTTTTTGTCCACAAAAAGCCCTATTTTGCCCTAAAAAGACCAATTTTAGGGGTGATTATTTTAATTGTGAGTATATTCGTGTTTCGCATATTTATGCTGCGAAAAATTATTCCCGCTAAAATTTATTCCCTTAAGGTAGTATTATTATGACGTGTAAGGTCAATTTTTAATGCAGATAATTTTGTCTGAATATCAAAATCCCTCTTTAGCCCGCCTTACTTTAGTAAGGTCAATGTTTTCGTCAATGCAATGACGGAATCAATTGAATTTGATACTTTTTTCTTTTTGCTATAGATGATTTCGCCATGACGTTTATTGTTGTTGAATGACTCGCTTATTCAAACCGTAAAATAGTCAAGAAATGACAGTTAAGATAACTCGCTTGCCAGAAATGGCAGACATACCAAAAATTTAGTGCGCCCTCTAATTAGTGCGGAAAATGAATAATTTCTTCAGCTCTATTTATTAGTGCGGGTGAGTTTTAGGGGATTTCCGACTCATCTCTAATTCAATGCGGAAATGGTCAGAATTGCCTCTAGTTCAATGCGGAAATGGTCAGAATTACCTCTAATTATAATGCGGATCAGCTAGCAAAAAAGTAAAATCAAGAAATTTTCGCTTTCGTTTCCAACAATATTATCTTTCATAAGCCACAAGTAACATGTAAACATCCAAAATCGTATAAAAAATATATATATTTTTTTTTTGCAGGTCTTATATTTTTCTTGCTTCAACACACACCGAGCAAGGAGAATATCAATTACGTCTTGAATTTCATTGCTGCAGTACCAAAACACGAATACCTTGACGAAGTACTGGATATGTTGGACAGTGCAACCAGAACTGGTGGACACGAGCTGGTCACCACCATTGCAGGTACAGTTTAACTCGTGTATTTCGAAAAGTTATAACAAAATCTTCTGTCCCGTTCCACTTAATCAATGTTGGTATAATTTCAGCTTTTTTCCGTCATTCTCCAAAGTAAGTTGCATATAATCTTTGTTTAAATGGTTGTTGCTGTTATGACAGACAATAATAGGCAGTATCACGTTGTTTTCTTTCTTTATTTTTGCTGAGGTCTTTGAAAAACGTATTTCAAAAAAGTGAATATGTTTTTTACAATATCTTCATTCAACCCTTTTAAACGACATTTTTTTTACTCAGACCAATGAACACGATTAACCTGATTAATCAACTTATATTTTTATTATACCATTATATTTTACCAAGTCACTGAACCTAGCCTAGATCTCGGCTAAATGAACATTAAAGAGATTCATTTTTATTTATTTTTTCCAGAATCGGGCAGTAACATTTTATACCGATGGCTGGTCCACGAAGTCTCCAATAAAATCCGTATCAAGATACTCAGCTTGATCGTCTACCTCTTGAAAGAAGGTAAGATATCGGATGCCGGTAAAAAGAAACTCTCCTTAGACGGGGATGGCTTATTCGACGGAATCGGCGAGCTTCTATGCAAGCAAGATATCGATCGTGACGTCATTGTGCATTTGCTCAAGTTGGGCATTTCGATTGATCGGACAAGTGATTTGAAGTCGGACATTTATACGGATTTTGGGAAAGTGCTGACCGTCTTCCATATTGTGCAATTCCATCCGAGACCTGTCAAACTGGAAGTGGCTATTAAGGTTTGTTTGTTTTTATCAGAAAGTTTAGTAGATTTTGAACTAGTAGACGAGGGCCTGATCTTTTATCCAAATATCTGAATTCACGTGCAGCTAAATGCATCTAGATTTAGAACGCCATGGCTATGATAGCGAGGCTACGCAAGAGATTATTTAAATAATTCTTTGCACATAATTCGTCTAAGCAAAACCTTTATAACCTTGCTAATGTCACCCTGGCTTACAATTTTTCTCCTAAAACCCCGGAGGGGATTCGAATCATTAAATTCATGTTATCAATGATTCTGAATCCAACGCCCTATCCGCTAGGCCACCAGACCGATACAAACTTTCGAATTAAATAGTTATTTATAGGACGGCAAATAATAACACTCAGGAGTGCATAATATAGGGGGTAAACAGTAAATACGAGTGAATCCATCCGCTGCAAACTTTCGAATTCAGTAGTTATTAATAGAGTGACAAATAGCAACACTCATAATAACAACAGAGGGCGAGGGTTGTGATTAACCCTAACTGGAATTGATAGTACTAATCTATTGGGAGACTTTACAGGATTAAGTTGCAACTCTGTATTCTACCCGATGCCATTCTTGTATCAAGTTTTATCGAGTTGATATTTTAACATAACCTATTACTTTGTGACCAAGTTCCTCAACGAATTAACTTGAATGCGTTCTTTTGAGATGTTCAATGTTTTCTTTTTTCAAGTCTCGGAACGGCTAAGAACATAAGTGTCTTAGTAGTTCCTTTATATGAAAAGTCCCTAAAAGAAAAATCCTGCCCCCACCACCTTAATTTTCAAAAGTGCTAGGAGGGGACCCTTTTGCAATTCTCTCTAAAAAACGTCCATCCACTAGGCGTTCTTTCTTTTGTGATGTTCAATGTCTCGGAACAGCTAATAAGTTATAACATGGTAGGTTGGTCGCCCTCCTTGAAACATTTCAAAAAGTGCTAAGAGGGGGACTCTTTTTCAAATCTCTCAAAAAGAATAGTTGATAGATAGTTTTATAATGTGAAAAGCTTTCATCATTTTCAGGTTCGGAATTCACTTAAACTGTCCGACATCAGTGCGGTGAGGTGCGCAAACGAGCCAGGATGGTACGAACCTATCTGGAGGTTGATTGTCTCCGAGAACACACAACCATCAGACATTGAGGACGTTATGGAAGCCGAACTTGTTCATGTGGTCATCGAGATCATCCATATCGTGATGTGGACGGGCATCATCGGATCGGATAGCGCTGCGTGGACTGTGAGTGTTTATAAAGGTCCCTACCCCCACTGTTGAGGTTATCCAGGATGTCCAAGGGGTGAGAATTTGAAGACCAAGGATATCCGGGAAGGATGGTTTGAAATTTTCATCCAAGGATATTCAGAGTGTAAGAATTTAAAGACCAATGATATCCAGAGAGTAAGAATTTAAAGACCAAGGATATCCAGAGAGTAAGGATTTTAAGACCAAGGATATTCAGAGAGTAAGAATTTTAAGACCAAGGATATCCAGAGATTAAGAATTTAAAGACCAAGGATATTCAGAGTGTAAGAATTTTAAGACCAAGGATATTCAGAGTGTAAGAATTTTAAGACCAAGGATATCCAGAGATTAAGAATTTAAAGACCAAGGATATCCAGAGAGTAAGAATTTAAAGACCAAGGATATCCAGAGGGGTAAGATTTTTCAGCACATGCAGATATCCAGGGGGGCTGGTGTTAAGAAAGGTCGACATCCTCTGGGTATACATCACCCTGTGGTAATGGATTCTTCCTTCAAAAGCCCATTGTATATGAGGCTGGTAAAAATATAAATACCTAAAGTAGTACAAATTTAGAACTTTCTAAAACGTTAAGAAAGGAGAAGGCCTCTAAAGCGAGATACTGATCTCAATACAGTTTTGTGTAATCAGTTTATTTATGTGGCTTTGGTGGCTTTGAGAATCTAAAAATTTCTTCTGATAAGGTGTACTTTCGCTTTATTGTTTAGAAACGTATCGAAGCGATTTGTTCATTACACGAGATCGCAGCCAGATTCACCTTCATTCTACCCATGTTGAGCATTGAGAGACAACTTTATGAGATGTGTCTTGAAGCATCAGTGCAATCGATCGAGACATCTACCCAACCGTTCGCTGTTGACACACAGAACGCCGTACAAATCCTCAGATTGGTGGAAGAATTCCTCATCTCTACAGGTAAAAGTTTCGTTCGTCCTCGTTCTTTAATACAAAAGTCTCTAAAAATCGCTGGAATAAAAGAGGCAAATTTTTGTCTCGATGCTTCGCACTTCAAACTCGTTTAAGAGACCTTACTACGGAAACTTCATCTCAAAAGGGAAATGTCGCATTTTTATTGGGCTTTTTCAGAAAAGAATTGTACATCCAACATTTCTTAGGACATTTTTGCATTACCACCTTTCCTCAGATTTTGGTTTAACCCTTGAAGAACCGACTCCTAAACAGTTGGTGTACAATTTTGTTCTGGAAAGGCCCATTTTGCTTTTTGTTTTTGCAAATTGGAATCCCCTCTCGAAATATTCAAAATATTGGTTAAAACCGACCAGAAATTTAATTTTCAAAAGTTTTCACCCCTGCATCGGTACTTTTTCCTCTAAATTAATCATTCAAATCGCGCAGTGTTCGCAAGTTAGCATTATTATACCGGGCAAAAGTCTGACGCAGAATTGTGGGCAAATGAAAAAATAATTTACAATAAATGGTAGCAGAGGAAGTAATAGCTGAACTTTGGTGTATCATACACACTAAAGCCCTTTATAAGGGGATAAAAGTTTGGCATTTTCTTATTTATATGTCCTGAATGATAATATGCATATTTTTCGTCATTATAGAAATATCGGATGATGAAAGGCTGAAGTGGAGTATAAGGGTAGCTATATTTTATTTTTGGTCCAGGCATTTAATCCGGGGGTACAAAAGGCTACGGGAATGTGTCGCTGGACAGGGGTGTGCCTTTTTCGGCTTTCGTGAATCCCTGGTAGGTCGCAAAAGCACGAAAATTGAAAATCCCTCCCTCGTAGGGTCTGTTTTTGAAAATTTGAGAAAAATATGGAAATAGAGTGATTTTTCAAAATAACTCCATCATTGGTCGTATTAAATTTAGAGAAATGACGATTCTAGCCTAGGACGAAACTAATTTTCCTTTTTATCTTTTTAGTTGATCAGCAACATTTTCGCATTGTTGAACACGTTGAATGCGTGGGATGATTCCATTGAAGGTGGGACGGAATGGGCGGAGGTGTTACAGATCACTGAACGCATCTTATACAGGAGTTTCATGATCAAGTTGGACATGGAGATACTGATCGAGACCAACAAACGTTTGAGTAAACTTCTCCATAAACGCGTTGTGACGGATGAGAACGAAGCGACGTATCAGCTGTTCAAGTTAGATTCTGTTTTAAGAATCTCACAAGCTCACGGTTTGAATATATTGTTATCTTTCTCTTTTTTGTTAAACGCCAGTCTCATGTTTCATGGACCAATTTGGATGGATGGTCCAAACATTTGATTATATTTGGGTCCTCTTGAATAATGTTCTTGGAAAATCATCAAATAAATGTTTTCCTTTTCTATTTTTAAAACCTTTTAAAAAAGTTGCCCTCCCTTACCTTTTTTGAAAAACTTTCATTTTCAACAAACTTCATTGATATAATATTCAACATTTTGTGTGTCGTAGAACTACAGATGGGAAAGATTATCAACAAACTTTATTAATATATTCAAAAAAAATTTGTTGTGTTGTAGAACTACAGATGGACAAGATTATCAACATACTGTTGCAACGTTTCGAACGGTTCACTTCCATATTCATCGCACAGAATCTGCTGACAAATTTACCATCTCTGAATCCGGCCACCTTCAAAACGAATTTTCTTGCCTACATGGAAAATGAAGAGTACTACACCTTCATACGTGTCATCAGGGATAAAGCTCTGGACTTCGAACAAAAACCAAGGTATGTGGGCGTAAGGCGTTAGGGGGCGGACCAACCTTCATCCGTGTCATCAGGGATAAAGTTCTAGACTTCAAACAAAAACCAAGGTTTGTGATCCTGTAGACTGGAGTCGTTTATGACGATACGAAAAAATTTATCAAGGGCTTGGTCTTCAAATCTATAATTCTTCCTTACTTTACATTTGTTGTCATTCTAATCGTCTAGGTGATAGACTAGTGCTTCTGACAAATTCATCTGCCAATTTGAGACCACGTTTCTAAAAACAGCATGATTGAAAGAGACAAATTTTTGTCTCGATGCTTCGTTCTCCAAAATCGTTTAAGAAACTTAACATTTAGCGTATCTAAAAAAATATGCCCAAATCTGCTACCAGATAAGCTAAGAGGTTGTGGACCTGTCAATTTGAGACCACTCAGATTTTCCGTAGTGAAGTCTTTTAAACTAGTTTGGAAAACGAAACATCGAGCTAAAAGTTTGTACTAAAGAACGCCGTGGTCTCAAATGGGAAGATGGATTCATGATCCATACCCATGTTTACTTTTTCTTTAGTATGACCAAACCTTCCCTCGACAATGGTCGCCTATGGCTGGATTCGTTAAGTTCCATGACCAAGTCTGTCCAACGACGACAATTGAAACTGGAAGATTCGCTGGAGAACGTCAGCAAGATCGTATACCGTGAATTTGACGAGCGACGGGGTGCCGAACGAAAGTCACTTTCCGAAAGTGTCAAAATCTACCGTCAGAAGATGGCCGCCATTAAGAGTCTGTGGCAATATCAGAAACGGTTTTTGACGAGCGAAAGAGGAGCTTGGTCTTTAAAGTAAGTCTCTTTATGAGAACGTCTCTTTCTTGTAATTTCAACCTCTTTCACGCTAACTGAAAATAGTTAAAAATGAAAATTTATTTATTTCTTTTAAAAAAAATATTTAAACAATTTTATGTTTAGGGTCATTTTGAAATATTTTTCATTGAGCGTGAGAAAGGTTAAAATTATCTGAATTTACTTCCATTCTCAAGGATTGGTTATTATTTGACCCTGACCGTCACATGGGGGTAATTAGCGACGCGAGAGAGGTCGAGTCGATTCGCCCACAACCTTACGATTTGGAAAACAGCTTCCTACCACTCTCCCCAGTACTCCTTTCACTAATATTCAGTTCTCTAAATTTAAATCGGCCCTGAGACCTTTTATAAAGAGTGGATTGCCCCGGTGAGATCTAGACTCTTGGTTGGGTTCTGTGGTTCGGTCATAAATGCCGGTTTTAAGGTTCCAGAGTCCTCTTGGCTTAACCCCAGGCCTAACCAGCGAATGTCAGATTTCTTTCTCTGCTGGCTTATTAGTAGCACTCGGAGTAGCACTCGGAATCAGTTTCATCCATTATACGTACTTGTTTGGTATCGTGTTCTTTACTATACAATTACTCTAAATACTTTATATAATAACCAGGACAAAAATTTTCATAAAACTTTTCATTGAGCTTGATAAACGTCGTTTAATTTTGCAATGTTTTTTTCCTTTCTCTTCGCTTCTATAGAAAATTGAACGAACCGCGACATTTCCGCTTATCAAACACGGAAAACTGTTACCGCATGCGCTTGAAGCTGACCGAGAACTTGAACTACAATCCTCACTCTGACGCGGCCCGCCAGCGTGACGTCTCGAACGCGCCTGATAACGAACAACCGCAAGTGCGCAAACATTCAAATGGATTGAACTTGGCGGATTGCGCGGTCGATCGCTCGGACGAACAAGTGTTCAGCGATGAAGAAACGCTCTCGCCCAACGAAGACGAAGAAGAAGAAGAAAAACAGCTTGACTCCAGGTAAGGGGGACTTTTTTATCTCTTTAAGAATCTCTTTTCAGGATGAACGGAATCTTCCTGTCAGTTTGAAACCATCATAGGTGCAACAAATGTGTAGGAATTGAATTGGAAATGTACTGTAAAGCAAAATATGATACCTAATATTTGTATAGTTAGAGATTTCATTTTCTCCAAGAAAAAAAAATTGTGCACAATTAGTCACATGGTCTGCGAGGGGTAGGATATTAATATTGGCTCAGTAAAACTCGTATTTGGGTGAGATTTGCCAATGGAACTTATTTTATGGTGTGTTCAGAAGAGCAGAATACACGTCTTTCACGTGACTTCTTTTAGCCAATGAAATCGCCAGATTCCCGCATCAATTCATGGTTTCCATGACGAAATCTTTTATACGAAACACGCTGGGTAATATATATCAGGAATTGACGCGGGAATCTCGCTATTTCATACCAATTCTTTTGAATTTATATTTCCATTTCCTAGTCATTTATACGACCTGGAGACATTTGATCAAATAAGCGGATCATGTATTCATTCGAGTGATTGTCAACTGGTCACCCTTATGGATGTCGTCGCCGGTCGAGTTGAACTCACCAAAACGCACGTGTGTTACTATGACGACACGCAGGAATCCAATTCGCACGATTTCAAGTTCTCTTTGGAGGAATTGAGGGAAGTCTACAACCGAAGATATAATTTGAGGAAAAGCGCTATCGAATTTTTCTTGCTGGATCGCTCCAGTTATTTCATCAATTTTGAACAACCAAAGGTTTGTTGTTGTTTAGAGGGCGACCGGGCGGGTCTCTACTCATCGCCTGGATCGCATAACTTTTTTGTGTGGTAGAAATTCCTTCGTCTAAGGATTACGTTACAGTTGATAACTGTTTTACTTTTTAAAAAGTCTACTTATAACATAATTTTTAATTAATTGAATGGCGTCATTTATTTCTAGTATTACGTCATGTTATATCATCTGCTCTATGAGTGGAGACCAGTCTTTTTCAAATATTTGTATTATGATAAGCATGACAAACGTATAGGCAGGTTTCGCGGTAACTTTATGCAAAGATTTGTTAAACTACTTACGTCTACCCTAGGTCTTTCACCATAGTGACCCCCTGGACGTGTCCGACTTGCCCACCATGTTATTTTTCAGCCTACCATGGGGTATCACCATGGGGACTATTTATGGAAAGGCCCAATGAATCTCGAGAATCTGTAAGCGAAGTTAAATAATACTCCAATATAATTCAATTCACGTTTTTGTACTTACAGGACAAAGATTTGTTCTACCGCAAATTGACGGGACAGCGTCCGAAGAACTTATATTACAGTGGAATACAGAACCCATCAAGACTTCTGCGAGTTTCAAAACTCACCACAAAATGGGTGGACCGCGAAATCTCGAACTTCGAATACCTCATGCAGCTGAATACAATTTCTGGGAGGACCTATAATGATTTGGCACAGTATCCCGTTTTCCCGTGGGTCATTACCGATTTTGAATCCGAAAGTATAGATTTGGACGATCCGAAAATTTATCGGGATTTAACGAAACCGGTCGGTGCGATCAATGAAAAGAAAGCGGCAGAGATCAAGAAAAGGTATTTTTCTTTTCCTCTTTTTTTACTATTTTCTCTAAACTGATCTCTGATTACTTTAATGGGATAAATTTTCGCGGGGATTAAATTTCGTGGATTTCGCGGGCCGTTCATGATATTAAGTAAGTCTTTTACACGGAAGCACCCCAAAAAGCCTGGTGTTTGCTACCAGTTTTGAATTTTCAACAATAAAACTAGTGGCATGTTGGGATGTTTCCGTAGAAAAGCTAAGAAGCTTTGTCAAGATTAATCATTAATATTAATGTCTCAATAAGGTTTAGGCACCTACCTTAAGGGGATAAATTTTCACGAGGATATATTTTCGCGATTTTCGCGAAATTAAATCCTCGCGAAATTTTTATTTCATGCTTTTTGCCGAAAACCCCTAGGCAAATGAAAGAAATTAGGTTAAAAACAGGCAAATTCACGAACTTAAAACCTCGCGAAATTTTTAATTTTTCAAATTCGCAAAAATTAATCCCATTAACGTATGATAAATCACTAAAAAATCTTTCAAAAACTTTTCCAATTGATTATGAACACTGTTTCATTTTCTCCCAAACAGATACGATTCCTTCATCGATCCAAGCGGTTTAACGCAGCGTTCGCATTACTTCACGCATTACTCGAACCCTGGTGGAATATTACATTATTTGGTTCGCGTGGAGCCATTCACTAGTCTACACATCCGGTTACAAGGCGGAAAATTCGATTGTGCCGACAGACAATTCTACTCCATAGCTACCACGTGGAAGACGGTCTACACGGGAGGTGACGTCAAAGAATTAATCCCAGAATTCTTCTGCTTCCCAGAATTCCTTTCCAACTTGAATAATTTCAATTTGGGTTCGCGACAGGTAATTTGTTCATTTTGTGATGATTTTTTTTGTTGACTCGAAAATTCAGATACCAAAACCCTTCAAATCTGTTTATTATTTTGTTCTCGCAAATACCGTAATATTAATTTTGCTCTTTTAGAGGTTGTCTGTATTAAAGTCTCTTAAACGAGTTTGGAGAACGAAGCATCGAGACAAAGTTTTTTCTCTTTTATTCAAGCAATTTTTAGAGACTTTTGTACTAAAGAACGACGTGGTCTCTAATTAGAAGATTAATTATATGTGGTGAAGTCACTGGAAAACATTTGACGTAGCTTTTTTTTATTGTCCAAATCGTTTGAAATCGTTTTGGCTTTAGATCAAGGTCAAAAGGTTGTAGACTTTTTTTAAATTGCAAAAAATCAGCAAAACACATAGTATAACTGCCCTCTTACCCACCTCAATGCTTTTGAAAGTGGTATGTTGGCATCTGGTAGCAATTTACATCAACCTTGAAGGAAGGAGCACATTTCTAAAAGTTTATAAACCTTTTGACTGTGATTGTACCTGGTGGGATCGGATAAAGCTCTGCATGATTAACCCCTTCATTCAATTCATAGAGAACCGGTGATAGAGTGAACGACGTCGCCCTACCGCCTTGGGCAAAAGACGCCAACGAATTCATCGACACCCATCGAAGAGCCCTCGAGTCGGAGCATGTATCGGAGAATCTTCATTCGTGGATCGATTTGATCTTCGGATGCAAACAACGTGGCAAAAATGCTGAGCAAGCATTAAACGTGTTCAGTCATTACTCATATGAAGGTAAAATGTTTAAATACGATAATGACAATTTGTTTCACTCACCCTGAATGAAGATTTTAATTGCTTTTATAGGAGAAAGTGAACAAAAACAGACTATACTTAGCAGCCAAGGAACCGCGTTCTTTTAACGTCCAAATAAGGTTGTTCAAACGTCAGAACAGTATTTGGAATTTATGTTGAAAAAACGTCATGTTGTTGCTGGGTATAATGCGTGACTTTTATAAGTACCCGCCGGCTGGTGTTAATAAAACTATTGAAATTTGTCTTGAGCGCAGGCTAAATTGTGACGCATTACAATAGTCTGTCTGTTTTCTTTTCCTTTGAAAGAACACACTATTCAGATAGTCTCTTGGAAACATGATTTTTGGGAATATCCCTACCTACTTCTGGCAAATCATAGAGTATCAGATAGATTCTTCTTTCAGCAGAGATTATATTATCATATGAAAATCTCGACTATGAAATAACACTAATGGTTTGATTCGCGTTCGATTGAATTCGATCCATTCGGCAAATCGAACAAATCAATTCATTACGATTTCTTTTTAATCATCAAATAAATGGCAAACATTTGAACAAAGTTTTTTTATTTAGCATAAGCTTTTCGTTTTATTCAAAAACATCCTCAGTGCATAAAATGTACAAGTAAAACGTCTAAAAAGAAAATTTATCTAAAAAGCTACAAAGAGAGAAAATTGCAGCAATTCCCATGAGAGCGATCATGTCATTGTTGCAGTTTTCTCAATATTCTGCTCAATTTTCTCTTTTTTCTAATTATTTAAAACTTATATATTTTTTGCTCCTTCCAGGCGCTGTTGATCTCGATAAAATCGAGGACGACATTCTACGTGAAGCTACCGAGGGCATGATCAACAACTTCGGACAAACACCAACACAATTACTGAAGAAGCCACATCCTAAACGAAAAGCGTTGAACGAAGTAGACCCTGGTAGAATGAAAGTGATCACGCAGTTAGAGCTTGATCCGAATAACATCAATTTCTCTTTGATTCAGGTGAGTGAAAATTTTCTTGTTTCTAATATACCCTAATTTGTCGATCTCTGGAGCTATTGATCCACTTCCATAAGGTCTAATCGTCACAATCGGATGGCCTTGGTGAGATTTAGACCATTGGGAGTTGGCTGGGTTCTGTGATTTAGTCAAAAGAATCATCAATGTCGCGCTAAAAAATACACAAACAGATTATTTAAATTGAGCGGAGCGATCGCGTCAAGTATTATGGCCTTGAAGAAAATGGTTACATCATCTGCTCGCCTCTTAAAAAAAGTCGAAAATATTTAACCTTTTTAACGACCGTTCGTCAGATTAAACCAATAAAATGGCATCATTTCTTTTTCAACCAATGCAAAAACTTTTCAGAGCAAAATGACGTACAATACGTATACCCTGTTGTTGTTTGAAAACATTTCAAGATTGCTCGACCGCTCGACCATGACGTTAAATTAAACCAATAGAATGGCGGTATTTCTTTTCCAACCAATAGAACGTTTCAACACTGTTGTTGTTTTTTCAGATTCTTCATATGACGTCACCAGTGGTGTTCATTGCAGTTTGCAAACCTCGTCCCAAGTCCATTCTGTACCACGCAGTTCCAGACTCTTTGATTACCATCCATTCCAACGGTTTGTTTGGTATTCACCAATGGTTACCATACACCGATACAAAATCCAACAATTTCTCTTTCACTATGGATGTGCTGTTAGCTTCTCCCTCGAGGTGACTTTTGCTTTTTCCTCTTCTTCTGCATCTCCATTTCTCTAACTAACTTCCAACAGAAAAGCCAAAAGGTTTTCGAAAAACGTCACCGAATTAATGGACCAATGGGGTTGCAGTAAAAAAAGAATTAAGGGCAATCAAATTTTTGGTTTTTGGTTATGCCATGATTCAACAAAACTCCGGCGCAAGATCAGGATTTAAAAAGTGGTACGAACCATGTAGTCATACACAAAATAAATAATTTAGAAATGCCATATAGGGGACAGGCGGAAGAATGTGTATTTATTAGACCGCGCTTACGTCTTACCAAACGAGACGCGGTGCGCGCGCAAAAAAAAAAAGGTTGACAACTGTTCTAGGCGACTTGAAGACTTATAACGTCATATTTAACCAATCAAATGGCCTCATCTTTTTAAAAAAATGTTTAAGTTGTCTTTTTTTACGAAAGAAATTGCTTAATTTCATTCACTTCTTAATATCTTACTGTTAGAGGTGAAATTCATATTTGTTTTGATAATTTTATACTGTTTTTAACAAAATACATACTTTTCTACTTTCTAAAGCAATGACCCTCGTCCTGCTCGGTCCCTACCATTTGAAAGATATTAAAAAACCTTGCAATGTAACAGAATCTACTGATAACAAAAATCGACTTATCTAGAAATAATGACCTCGCAAGGTATAAGTGTCTTTTTAAAGGTTTTAAGCACACTCCAAATCATGCGGGTATTATGATGCCAATATAAGGAGATTTTCTGCATTTGGGACGAGAAATCTCTTTATTTTTTTTATGACTATAATGTGGTTGTGTAAAAGCGTAAAAGTTAAACTAAATTTTCTTCGGCTTAAAACTGAATAACTGTTATTCGTTAAATGATTGTGTCTTTCAGCTTGAAAAGATTTTTCAACATATCCTTTGTTCATCGACATAGAAATAAATGGACATTCAACATCTATTGTTTCATCCATCCGCAATGCAGCAAAAGAATAAGAAAAAATACGACATAGTTACATAACATCCGTCCGAATTCCGTCAAATTATATATTCATGGGTTTTGAATGCCAAAAAAGCCAAAAAAGTACTGCTGAGGAACAAAATTATCTTTAAAAACTTCGAAATACTTTTTGGCCTTCAAAGTCCGACATAATAGCAGTTAGAAAACAAGAAATCGCACTTTATTAACATTTTCAAATCGTTTTCCTGGCCTGAAATGAATTTTTTGTTGCTTAAAAAAATATAAAGTTTAAAGATTGCATAATAACGTAATGAACGTTAAAATTCTTCACTTTCAGAAAATGGTCTGCACTTTGAAGTTAAACTTTTTAGTCGGATTTTCTACTTAATGTCGGAAAAATTATCTCAGTTAATAACCTCATAGAGTATTGCAATCATCAATTAAAAAATAGAACAGTTGAGACTTTTGACGTTAGTTTTGCAGTTCTGAAGAAATTAATTCCAAGTGACCTCTCGCTTAATTTCATTGTTTCTTTTTATGACCCATACTTAATACCAATACGGATGGTTCAAAGAAA
>JAUJPO010034785.1:0-18847 GCA_032270745.1 Tiaropsis multicirrata | reverse complement strand
ATAAGACATTTCTTTTGTTTTTTTTATAGGTTTCTTTTGTTTGTAGTGGAGATCGCACGATATTTAAAAACAAAAAAATGTGTATTTTCCTCCACTGCAATAAGCGTATTGATTATGATGCAAACACTTACAAATCCCAGTGGTGCCACTATGTACCATAGTCTAAACTAATACACACTGTTGTTGAGTCTATAGTTCAAGTCAGATTTAAAAAGAAATTTATTCCCCAGATGGACAGTTAAGGAAACTAGCCACTTTTTTCTGATCAAATGACGCTCAATTTTGCTGTGTTTAACAAAAGAAAGTAGTTAAAGATAAAAGGAATTTACCTTCAACACCTCAAAACTATTGAAGGCAAGTTGTGGTGAAGTTTTTAAGCTTATAAATATAGACGACGGCTTGTTTCAGCTAGAAAATGATGTATTTTCCTTTATCCCCACAACTTGTCCTTTATTGAAAACGAAGAAGAAACATGAATCATAACTCTACGGAGAAGAGCGTGGTCGTGCGGGCTGTCCGCTTGAACTCGGTCACATGATCCTGTATTCGTTTTTCAATTGGTCCTTGATGATCGCAGAGCCTGTTCCAATGGGCCCCGCCTGCTCCGCGTGTAAAACACCAATTGGGAAACTCCAAAACAATGAAAAGAAATCATGATGGTAGCGCGAAAACGAACGAAGTTCATTAGAAACAAATACACAAAAATGAAGCTTTACATTTTTTCCATACCCTTGTCTGTAATTACACATCGGGCACAATGATGGTGTTACGTTACTTTGCTTCTTTGCTCTAGCAGTCTTTCGTTCTTTGACGTCATGACAATGTCAATCTTCAGTAATGCTGTAAAGAAGATAAAAAAATAACGATTAACAAAAACTTGCGAAAAATAAACTTCTTGAGCAACAAAAATTTAACACTATTTACATTCAAGAAAACAAAAAAAATTTTTTCTCACAGCTTATTCAAGTTCCTAAAATTTTTTTTTCACTAATTGTGAAATAAGTTATATACAGCAGGATCGTACTGAACATGCAAATTTCAGACCTTTCAGACCAAAAATTAGCTTTTTGGGAAAAAATCTTTAAAATTAGGATAATTTAGGACAAAATTATCTAAATCTTTTTACTTCATACAATCCAAAGTTTTAACAGTAAAAATCAGTGGAAAAACTTTTAGTTTTTTTCTGTGTAAAACTATGCATTTCAATAGAAAATAGCCTTTGTAGAAAGACTGTCATGTAACCAGGACTGAAAGTGTATATATTTATGTTTGCACATCCTACTTTTGTTTGTTTGTTTGAGAAATGACTTTATGGGTTCCTAAAAGAAGTATAACCCTTCACTCCTGTGTTTTTTGTCATCAATAATCTCAATTACATATACTTATTCACTTGTATAATTGTTTTTCCAACTTGCAAAGAAAATATCACTTTCAACACTGTATATCTCATCACATGGCTCTATAATCTTTTCTATCTATTGTAGTTAGTAATATAAAACAAAAAAATGGAAATTTACTTAGTGGCAGCAATCGTTCTAATAACAATATGTAAGTTTTGATATTTTTAGTTTTTAGTTTTAATCCAACTTATCCAGACTTAGCTAACGTAGATGGTCCTTTACCCCCTCCCTAATTTTGTCACCTTTCTGGTTCTTCCCTTTTTAGATGAGTTTTTAAAAATAAGTGGAAAGATAAAAGGTCAAAGTTTTATATTTTGTCAGAAAGATTCAAATGATATTTTCTGTCAAATAAAAAGGAAATTTTTGTTGATTTTTATTTCAAAATATAATCAATTTACTAAAGTCTGTAAGATGAATATTTGTAAACATTATATAACATCAATCTTCAATTTCTTTTTTTCCAGTTATTGCGTTGCTTTTGATTCGATCGAGTAAATCTGGTGACAGTATCATTCTACTAGGCTTATGTGACTCTGGTAAAACCTCGTTATTTGGACAGGTATGGTATACCTATTTAAATGGTATTTATATCAGACCGAATTTAGAAACCTCAAAGTTTAAGTTAGACTTTCCTATTTCATATACACTTCCATTCTTTTATTTACAGTAAAAAAAATATCATATCAGCATACTCAATCAAACATCAAATTTTTCTTTTCTGGGACACTCTGTATATAACACATCTTTATTCAAAAATTTATTCAAAAATCATGTGTTTTCCTTTTAAAAATGCTAAAGTTTTCTCATATTGATGTGTTTAATGAATTTGTTTTAACTTTTCTTTTTGTTTTAGCTAACCACAGGAAAAGAATTAAAAACACAAACTTCAATCAATGAAAACAAAGGAAAGATCAGTACCAAGGCTACTAAGGTATTATATTCTTTTATAACTGTTTTGGAAAACAGGTTCAGGTATGCTTAGTCAAATTTTAAATCAGGCTCAAATTATTCAAGTGAGATCCAAAAGTATGTACTATTTCTATTCTTTAAAAAAAAAGAAAACTTATGCCATAAAATCCCAAGGGTATTCACCAGCAGTTTTGACCTTTTTGACATTTCTTCCATCTTTAAAGCCGATTTGTTAGTTACACTTCTTAACTTAGTGTGACCATGTTAGAATATACCAATCTATATGAAATTTAGTGAAATTGCAAAACAATTTTAATCAAAGGTTATAGCAGCTTGAAATTACTTCAGTACAACGACTGCCTTGGAACAACATGTATAAACGGCTGTTGAGCCTCAACATTGGAAGTAAAATCTCAAGGTTTTTGCTTTATATTTACAGAATGGAAAACCATGGAAGCTGATTGACATTCCAGGACATGAAAGAGTTCGTGATAAATATTTCTACAACAACAAAGATAATGCAAGGTTAATATTGGCGTTTTTTATATGTTTGAACTTGAAGTATAGTAAAGAGGGGAAATCAATCAAAACCTCTCTCTTAAGTCTTAAGCAATTTCGGCATGTCGCAAAGTCACTGTAAAAATGCACACCACTGAATTTAACTGAGCACTCATTCATAGCTTAAGATAATGTTTGGGTGTCTGTAAAATGAAAAACTGTGTCTGGTTGATATCACACAAAAGCTATTAGCAAAGAAACATAATCATGGCATCACAATATTATTTCGGAAAGAACATCTTGACAGAAAAATGACAAAATCAAAACACCCGTTAAACCAGTTTTCACGTGACAGTTTTATTTGATTGCATATATTTTTCGAATTCACGCATTTTTCTTTTCTTTTGTTACAGGGGTATCCTCTTCCTCATCGATAGTGTAAATTTCCCTCGAGAAATTCGTGATGTTGCTGAGTAAGCTCTTTTTGAAGTAATTTTTTCGTTACTAACTGTTTGTTCACCTATTATTGATGTATTAGATTCTTTGGGGATTATTTTATCTTCTGACAATTTGACAGGAGTGAGGGAGTAGCCAGAAAGTATCTACTAGTCTAGGGTACAGAGCGGAGGATTATTCAAAGAGTATAAAAGGTTTTTTACACCCTCTCACTTACATCGGAAAAATCTTTCGCACCCTCCTTCTCCCCTTAGAAAGTTCTTTTTTTTAGTTCAATCAATTTGAGCATTATCAATTAGAGTAATTGCAAATAAGACATTATTTTAAGTGAAATAAATAATAGTGTTTTTAAAAGAATCTTCAAATCTTATATTACAGGTGCATGTATGATTTATTAGCCAACCGTACAATGCAAAGAAACAAAGTATCTGTTATGGTAGCATGCAACAAACAAGGTTCGTTAGATAATTATATTTCAAATGGTTTATTACACTTTTTTATATTAGAACCTAGCTTATAAGAACATTTAGGCTGAGAAATTAAGAATGTGCAAAGGCTGAAATTAAGAAAACTAATTTCACGTTTTAATAAAAGGTGTTATTATGTTTCTCTGGAGACAATTCATTTTGCTTTGTTTTGGATTCAATGTTCTAATAAAAAAACGTACCTAGATACCGTCTTGGGAGCTTTCAGTATTTCAGCTAATAATTTGGACAAAATTCATTTTGTTTATTTGTTGATGTTTTGTTTCATTATAATATAGGTCTTATTTACAATGATCATTCTTTCTGTAGTGTCCGATAATATTAAAGTTCTTGTACAGAGATTTGTTACGTTTTGATCCTTGTTCGATCATCTTTCATTATTATTCATTATCTAATTGTTTCTTTGTTCTTTGATTGGTGTTTGTTATTTTCTTTCTTGGTGAGCATATTGTTTCATTTTCCATTTCGTTATCTTTTTCGTCTACTCAAGGTATTTTTCATTCTGATTTTTTACTGTTCGTTTTGTTTTCATTGCTCTTTCTTTTCAAGTTCTCGTCTGTTCTTTCGTTATTTTACTTCCGTTTACTGATAGTATAAAGTATCCAGATTATTCATGTTATATGTTCTACTCCGCATCATTCAAGATCTTATTCCTTCTTTCGATACTTTCATCTGATTCTCATATATTTTTTCGTCGTCCATTCAGGTGTTTCATTTCGATTTTCGTATAGTAGCAAGTTTTTTCCGTTTTCCGTATAATCATAGTCCTTAAATCCGTTTCAAGTCCGTTTTCCGTGTTTTGGGGTTCCGATAATCTGAGAATTAGAAAGATTAAATCCGATTTCTCAGAGGTTGTTGAGTTGGTAACTCGGTCACACGTACAAGTCGACGATGTTTGGCTCTTCGTTCGTAAGAAGGCACCAACTTTGCGGCTTGTGGTGGAGCTGGGATTCTTCGTTTGATAGGAAAGACCAAATCATCCATTCTCTCCAATGCGTGTAGACCATCGTTTCTGTTTACTCGATAGACATGAGATGTCTCCACACCTTTAGTGTTGGTTGCTTTCAAAACATTTGGTTTGAGTTGAGTTCTCAAAGGCAACAAACGTTGACCAGGCTTTTCGACAACTGGTGAAGAATGTTGCTGCGAGAGTTGTTGAGAATGTTGTTTGGTGTTTTCTCGGTCAGCTTCCTTGAGAAGATTGTCGCAATGGTCCAAAAACTCTTTTTGCAGACGTCGGTATGTTTGCAACTCGATGAATCTGTTGATCAGAAAGAAAATTATTCAATTAAACATTGAGTATGTTGTACTTGCCATGTCATGCTAAGTTGATGATGTAAAAAACTGACAAAGTATAATTTTTAAAGAATTATATTCGGTGAGAAGTAGGGCTCGCTCCATTTGGTATCCTTTGATGTTCTTAAATAGAGTTGAAAATGTCGTTGGGACAATTTGTGCAACTTAAACCATACATACCTTTCTCGAAGGAAATCGTAACAAGCTTTCATGATATCAACCTCTTCAACACCATCCAAAAGATCCCAAGTTTCATCCAGTCTTTTTAAATGGGCTTCTTGGTGTAGATTGAAGTTATCCTTCAACTGAACGTAATGGTTAAAAGTCTTGAGCAATTCTTCTTTGGATGATAACAAGGAGGTTTTCAACAAATTGATGCATTTGTTGACGTTTTCATAAACTCTGGACATGCAGCCGTCCAATTCATCAAATCTATAAGCAACAAATAAAACACACGTGTCTTACAGATGTGTTCTAATATTTCCGTATGGCTGTTTCAGGGCTTTGGCACAGAATGTTGAATAAAGTCCCTCGATTTCCTTAAGTTTGTTTTCTATTTACTTTGTGGTGAATTTCTTTTATCGGTGATTTCTTCAAAAATCTTGTTTTGTCAATTTCTATAATTTCAGAATCTTTTTGTCTAGCTGCTTCATTAGTATGTCTTAAAAAATTCGAAGTTTTAGTTTGAGAAGGTAAATACTTTTTTACACCCACCTTGATTGCAAGTACCGATATCCACTTCGTACTTCTTCGCACTCAATCATCAAATACATGAATTTACAATCGTTCACAATACGGTTGACATAAAGTTCTTCTCCTCGGCGATGTTCACTCATGGTGAATCTCGCCTCGTTGAAGATTTTCATCAATGTTGACTGTTTAGATTGCTTTTGCTTTTCCACAAGAAGGTTAGCAACTCCTAACAATTTGTTTTTTAAAATCAATTTTCCATTTCGAATGGCGATTTTGTTGGTTGCGATGCGATCCTCAAGGATGCAACCTTTTGTAGTCATTAAATGACTATCTTTTCGATTAAAGTTTTCAATAGAAATCATTTCGACTAAGTTTTTGTTAATATTCAATACTCGTATAACAAAATATACACAATTCGTGGCTTTAAAACCAACTTTTCTATGGCTAATAAACTAATGAGCGATATACAAACGAGAGCGTTTTTGCAACAAAATCGTTTTTCAGAATATAGATTCCTACCTAAGGATTTTAAAAATGTGCACGTTTTTATTTATTTTTAAAAAGTGACGTCAAATATTTTTGTTTTATTTGACGTCAATGAAATGATCAATTTTAACAATTTTAACGATCGTGACGTACCACAGTTCTTTTTACCCTTTTTACAGTTTCATTAACCCAGTCAGCTGTGGTCCTGGGTATATGTCTATACATATATGTCTACATGTAAAAAGGTTTTTTCACCTTATTTTATCATTCTTGTTTGTTACTATACTCAGTAGCTAGCATCACCTTTTGAATAGAGAAGAAGATTCTATGAAAATGAAAAGAATTAATTCTTATCTAACCTACTATAATATGTTGACCAAATCTCTTTAATTCAATGATGATTCTGTAGGTATATTCACCAAAACTAGCCTTTTTTAAGGCGAAATTTAAAAAAAATTGAAAACATGTTTAAACATTTTTATTCTGTTCCACAATGCACAATAAAAAAATTGGGACCTCCTCTCTCTTAGCGTCCCGATCCTTCTTTAATCTTTCGTATGTTATTTCTTTAATTTCGTTCAGATATTCCAACAGCCAAATCTCACAACGTCATTAAAAGTCAACTAGAAAAAGAATTGTAAGTACAAGGTTTTTTTTCTTCATAACCATAACATTTATAAGCTTATTGAGGCTAAGATTCGGGCTCGAAAACAATAGATCTATTTCCAAAGAACAACAGAAAGCACACGAGTCAACGTGAACGTCTTTGGTACTCTAAATATTTGCAAATTACCTACTCTTGAGGTCCTGGCGAAGTATATTTCTAGTCTACCCTTATACCCTAGGAAAATTTTGTTAGAATTTTGTGGTTTTTATTTGGGCCAAAATCGATTTCTGTCATCCGCCAAAACTTCAATGTAGTCGGGAAGAGAATACCGATTTTTTCTCCTAGAAAACCCTAAAGGTTGGTGGGTAATGTGGAAAAGCTTAACTTTCTTTAAAAATTCATATCAATTGCAGAAACAAACTTCGTCAAACACGATCAGCCGCTTTACTGGGAATCGATGATTATGAATCGAGTAGAAATTCGTTCATCGGAAAGCAGGGTAAAGATTTTGATTTCACTCACGTCAACCCAATCAATGTGAAGTTTTGTGAATGCAATTTAAAGAATACACAAGTGGACGGGGAGATCAAAGTTGAAGGTATTCGAACGTGGCTCGAAAAGTTGTAAATGTTTATTTAGTACCGGGCTACCATTTTATATCCATACATAGGGGTTGACGAACTTTTTCAGGAGGTGTTTTTATTAGAATTTTTTAAGGGGTGATGGCAGGTTTTTCCAGAGTAGGTAAAGACACATAGGTTGTTCCAACCCTTGTATGCTTTTTTTTTGGAATATGTAGCTCATACAGTGTTAGCTTTTGAGAAAAGTGGCTCGTTTTTTAATAGGCAATTATATTTTAGCGTTATACATTGTATCGGACCCAAGATTATATCTTTATAAGCAACTTAGTTATTAATTAAGGTTTGAGCCCTGAAAGTTTCCAAGAGAAATTATGCAACTTTGCTTAGCAGCCATCGCCCTGAAATGAGGTTTAAATGATGTTAGTTGGCACTTACAGCCTTGGTAAGAGATGATTTTAATTTCTTTTAGTGGTAATATATATATATTAACAACTTATCAAGAATCTGAAAATTGGTTTCAATCCAATTTCTGGTGAACTTGCAAATGTAACATGGTGTGCATTAATGAACTGTACGGTTTTTCAAACTTAAGAATTTTAATCATAAAAAAATATTTATATATTTTGTTGCGTTTTTTAAAAACATTACTTTACTTTTAAATGTGAAATACAATCGTATTAATGCGTTTAATGAACAATAGTTACAATTTCTATCTACAATTAAATATACAATATGATATATTAGATCAGATCAGTGATTCAGATTCACTGAAATGAATTGACTTTATACTTAATAGATTTTGCCGAGGTAATGTGTATAGGTACCCAAGTTGTGACACTTGTATCAAAGTCCAAAGCAGTTTAAACCTGGGATAATGAATAAAAGATGAATGTCAAATGAGTAAAATACCAAATCAAAACTTGCTCGAAAAGTTGACACTTTTGCGTTTGTTTAACCACTGGTAAACTGTGAACTTCTACCCGTTGATGTGCAGTTTTACCCAGAGGACTACAGGCGTTGATGTGCATTATATATTCAGTTCATCAGCTCTGGAAATTTACGATTACATTCAGTAATATTTTTCTTTCTTATAACCATTCAATTGGCTTTAGACAATATTTGGTAGATGATTCTCTTGTTCAATCAAAATTGTTTTTGAATCAGACCTTTGTTTATTTTGGTTCATTTTGACAGGACTTAAAGCCTCGTTTGTCTCTTTTTCCTCTTCGTCGTCATAGCCTAAGTTAAAGAGGCTTTCACTAGCCTCTGATTCCTCTGCTAATAAAGCGTCCAATGAGAGTTCAGGGGCTCGATCGATGTCATCATCATGTTCTTCGGGAACGGAGGCTAGTTCGGATGATTTTTCATTTTGAGATTTTCTGGGCGTGGGCGGTGGCGAGCTGCTTGTTAAACGCCTTGTTTTATCCATTACACTTTGACGTACGTTCCCCATGAAGTTCATTCCTTGCTCAGCTTTTGTTTTAGCTTGATCGGCAAGGTGGTGCAACATTGAGGTGATGAGACCAAGGATAATTGTCAACGCTGACAATCCGAGCAGGAAATACAATAATGTTGATATCTAGGGTAGCAAAATAAATATCTGACATTGAGTATTACTATATTTTCTAATTATTAAATAGACGACTGCTCGCGTTTACGTTATATACCTTACTCTCTGGTCTCTAATAGACGACCCCCCGCCCGCTAATTAATTTTTCGCTTTTTTTTCACCCAGGACTTATTCCAACCCCCCTTCCCTTCCGCCAATTAATTTTGGTCACTTTTTCAAACCAATATTAGCCAAACTTACTGTAGCTGTTGTGATTATATTGTTTACTGCTGATATTGGGTTGATATTTTGTTATACTTTTTTCTTGATACAGTTTAAACTTTTAAACTTCAAATGAAAACATTAAAAATCTCCCCCCCCCCCCCCGCCCTAGGAACTTAAATTTTGGCATTTTTTGGCTATGAGATTGCAAATCTCCCTGAAAGAGGGTAGAGTAGGAAATTATAAAATTTATTACCTGTAAAGCGGCAACTTTCACATTGTCCATTGACATACTTCCCAAATCGACGTTCGCATTTGATGTCCCGGGTGTAATGTCACCTAGCAACAACAAAAAACTTTCAAGCTAATGTATCGAATAATTATTCTCCTTTTCCGGATGAGTAAATCTGAAGGTATTTCAATCTCTAATCGACGAAATAGGAAATAAGAAAAAATTGTCGCGCTGCCGCGGGTGTTTAGGAAGTCGTTTGTTCCAAACTCTACCGCCGCGCTAATTTTTCCTTTCAGACTTTCAGACGGCTCGCAAACTCAGCTACGCTAAATTTTCCTGATTACAAATGTTTAACGGACGATAAAATCGTCTAGCTGTGTATCTGAAAAATGTAAAAGAAATGCCCTCTTTTTCAAAAGAAAGATTAAAGAAAATCTTACCCAGTCCCACTGTTGTTATAGTGATAAAGCAAAAATAAATGGCGGTGATTAGGTCCCAGTCGTCTTCAATTTCGACCATGATGACAGCGGGGATGATCCAAAACAACAACAAAAACAAACCAATCACAACCAAGAGCTGAATGAATCGAACGTAAATCTTTACTCGCTCTTCGGCAGCTAATACACCTGCAAAATAAAAAAATAAAACAAATTATTTCTTTCATTAAATTCTTGACAGTACTTCAAAGTAAATCTTGTCTCGATACAATTGACAATGAAAACGTTTTTAAGCTTTCTCATTAAGTAAAATTCTACACTTTCTTTACATAAATCATTCATCGTTCGAAATATAATTGAAAGCAAACATTTTTGTATTGAAAAGACTGATGCTAAGCTATTTTAAATTCTGCTGTATTTTTTCAGTACTCTCGTTATTTTCAATGATGTAGCTCTCAAAATTTCATTTGATACTTAGCAATTTTTTTTGCCAAAAATTGCATTTTGCGTTGGAAGCCGAAATGCGTATATTTGTTTTATTTTTCTGATAAATTATTTAAATTTCGCGGTTTTTTGCTAAGAATTGCATTTCGCGGCATTTTAATGTCCCAAACACATATTTCGTGGCATTCTCTAATTTTGCGGTTTTTTGAACCCAACCGCGAAATTTTCATGCAATAATGTAATACGAGACTATAATGAGCGGGAAATGAGAGAGAAACAACACAAAAAATGAGAAAAAACAAGACCCGATTTTTTAATTTGTTTTAACAGACGATAACATCGCCTTATACTAACCTAGAAATTTTTTGATGGGTTTTGTCAAAGTTTTGTCCATTTTCTTGACGAGCGCAGTCAACTTGAAACCAATCTTCGTAAGGATAACACCAGTGAAGGGAATCCCTACTAGGGCGTACAAGATGGTGAACCAACGACCTCCTGTTGTCAAGGGATACCGATCACCATAACCTGTATATAGAAAAAAAGGCTCTGATTACATCTACGGGCTATTTATAATATAGAATTGATTTGATGATATTTTTTACTGCATTACCAAAATTTTAAAACCTTTCAAGGATAGTGTAATCATTCCATAGTCAAAGGTAAAAACACCCCCATTTCACAAAGGACCCCATAACGTCGCTGGTAAAATGAGTCCGAAAACTTTGTCTAGAATTAAACTCAAAAGAGTTGATGACTATAAATATATATTCGTCTCCACTGGAATAAAAAAGGCCCATCCTCACTTAAAAACAAAGAAATTTTGATACCTCCTATCAAATTATAAGTAAAATGGCAAATTTTATATATATACTTTATATACTATGATGAATTACTTGCTTTAGTTCTAGCCTAGCCTCATTGGTTTATGTTCCATACCTAGACACTACTCTGTCCAGCCTAGTTTCATCACCAGTCTGCGCTAGCCCACTGCATTAGTTCTCATACAAACATAGATATTAGCCAGTGGTATTCTTCTCCTAAATATTATATACTAGTTAACTTTCAGGGTCTTGTAAACGTAGTCTGTCTTAGTAGCTCTCACTAGCCAGGTTTTTGTCTATGCCATAATCAATCTTATATACTATGTGGATTGCGTTTGTCTTGTACCAACCTTAACCATCGTCGAGTCTACATTATTGACATTCTTGCATCTGATTGACTATTTATTATTTTATATTTACTTAGCATATACATAACATTTCATTTTCTTGTGAGAAAAACTAAATTTTTGGAGAGCAAGAATGTAATGATAAAAGAAATAACTGTAACTGTCTGTAAATGCAGACCCACACACAAAAATGCAAAATATAAAACAGAATCTCACCGATAGTGGTCACCAGTGTGGCACAAAAGAAAAGACCACCAGACCAGTTCCAAGTTGATACAACCTCTGCCTCCAAATCCTCCAAATAAAGCCCTTTGACTGAATATAACTTCGTTGCTGCTTTAATGATTTCCTTAATCATTGTATTATCAGAAGTGAAATTATATTTTTCCAGTACTTCCAAAAGGTCCTTGCGGTGAGTGTTTTTGAGAATTTTATCGTTCTCTTTTTCGATACATGTTATGCAGATACCGCCAATGGACAGAAACAAGAAATAAGATAAAATCCATAATGTCAGTTGTACAGGTGATCTTAGTTTATTTTTTAGTTTGATGTACCATCGCTCATGCTCTTCAAGCTTTTCGACGTCCTGGGATGAGTTTTTGTCCGTGGTGGATTTTGGTTTTTCGTTTGTTTTTTCTTCACTAGATATGCTTATTTTCGGTGCCATTATTTCCTCAACAATTTTTCCCTCAGTCATAAAAGTATACCAGCAATAATTTAGTCAAAATATTGAGAATTATTATCAAAAAGATATTCCATCTGAAATAAATCTAGGAAAAATATATTCAATATATTTAACTTAACAAAAAAATTAATTTAAAATTATTAAAATATAGCTGTGGTGTTACAGTAATGTTTACCGAGAAACCAAAACGAAATCAAGAAAATACATAATTGATGAATACAAGACACCCCCTGGACCGAATGTGAATTCTCAATGCGAATAAATTATTAAACTTCGGATTCGTTTTGATTTGACAAAAATAGGATTAGAATTAGAAAAGCATAGTTCCTGAAATCATATTCTTCTCTTCTTGACTGAAAACGTGATTCTTTTTACGAAAATTACCCAGAAGTCTCAGCCAGGGAAACATAACAGAACGAAAATATCTAACTATGTTTGAGTTTAGATCCTTCAAGCTTTGAATGTAATGGTAGTGAAGACTGATTTTCTTATAAAATTCGTTCCTTTAAAAAACATTTAATTTTAATAAATCGTGTTGTTTTGATCATTGAGCATTCATTGATAGAAATATTAAAAAATAATTATTAGCTGACAACGAAAATACAAAAATAAATAAATAGGGGCATAATATCATCACTAAGCGAGGTTTGAAAAATCAGTAAATCAATCAATCAATCAATCAATCAATCAATCAATCAATCAATCAACCAATCAATCAACCAAGATATTTTTAAGGCCAAATTAAATTTTCTCTGAAAAACTTGTTTACCTCATCAATACACTAAATTGGTCCATTTATTTTTTGTTGCATATTTCTTACTCATTTGCTCCATTATAAAATTCAGCAAATCGTCTTCAGATTGTTTGAAAACGAGATTGTTATAATGCATGATGTCATATGGTCCCAATGCAAACGAGGTTGCTATGGTGGTGACGTCAAGAATGGGAATGTGACGTCGTTTCATCATAAGGAGGGAATAAGAGTTCCAGTATCGCACTCTCTAAAAAAAAGAGACAAATTTAAGTAAAAGAAACTTTATTAGCCAATTTCCTAGCATTCGTTTTTTTAGTCAGTGTTTGAATTCCAAACCAAAACCTTTTGACGTTCCTTACCTGCTTTGTTAAGAACCGTAGTTGAGTTGATGGGCTTGGTTTAAAATTCTCCAAGATAGGATGAGTTGTCGATTTCCATATCACCAATGGCATTAGATTCGGTTTCAAATCCCTCTTCATATCCGAGATCATGGTTAGAAATGCTGTCAAGAGTATACGCAATTTGTGTAGCGGTAGAGTCATGATGGTGTGCACGCCAAAATTTACGAGATAAACACTTTTGTCATTCAGTATGTCTTTCGAATATAAGTCTCTATGAATATCTTCCAGGTAATGCGTCTGATTGAAGTCTTTGTTATCATAAATGTGAACTCCATCATGAAAACCCTGGGTTCGATTATACATTTTGTAAACCCAGGTATAAGACAAGTCACACTTTTTGAACAGAAGTTTACATAAAGAATGGTTCGCCACTAATGACTCGTAAAAATGACGACCCATTGAGTCTCCGAATATTTTCAGTGTTTCAAAACGAGGCTTTGTTGAACTCAAACGAGGTTTTGGTTTTGAGTCTTTCTGATGAAACTCTCTGAAAAAACCGTCATGCCAGAAGCCACAATATTTATTGAAAGGTTTTTCAGTCTTCAAATCTTCAATTTTTTGCACCAATGGGTTGAATTCATTTTGATCACGTGGTACATGGAACACTAGTTTGGTGGATGTTGATTGGTGGAGAAAATCATCGTGGTCTCCTATTGAACCATCTCTTTGGAACTTCCCTTGGATTGTCCCTTAGAAAATAAAATACAAGTAAAATCAAAGCGAACTTATAAACCCACAGCCTTCAAACAACTTACTTCTATATCGCCAAGGCTTATTTATAAAGCTGAGTTTTATAGGTATCCCTCAAAGTCATATCTCACTATTGCAAATCAAATCAAATCTTGTGCCATCAATCATGGTATATTTTTATTACGAACCAACTTCGTCAAGTATGGACACATTTTTTATAGTCCATGAAAAGCAATTTCACATTTGTGAAAGTCCATCTACCTTAAGGGAAGAAATTTTCGCGGCATTTAATTTCGCAGTTTTGGATGTCAACCGCGAAATTAAATTCCGCGAAGCACGCAAAAATGGCTGAACCGCGAAATTCGATTTTTTTAATCTTTATTTTTACTTTTATTGTTCAGCTAGTTGTACCATTTTAATGCCGAAAATCTCATATTTTGTTGCCAATTAAGCATTTTTACGGCGAGTATAGAGCGAAAAAAAACCGTTGGAAAATCATTTTCCAGCAAAAAAAATTATATTTTACTACTCAACCACGTAATTAAATTTCGCGAAATTTCTAATTTTCAAGGTCTGAACCGCGAAAATTTCTTCCCTTAAGGTATGCTATTTTGGCAAACCTTCCAGCCTCGGCTGGAATTGCATCAAGATTTATCAAAATATGAAAGATATCAAAAAGTACCTATTTTGAACCAATTCTCTGGCATATCTCTCAATCCATTACATTGACTGTATTCCAACACATATTTCAATTCAAATTTAGAATGTCCAAACATCACCAGATCCTCTGGCAAGTAAAAATATCCCGTGTAAGTACCATTATCATTATCTAACATCTCGATACTGATGCTTGTATTCTTGTCTCCATAAAGTTTCACATCCCAGTAATCACCTCCAGTTGTTTGTGTAACACCGAGTTTGTTTAGAGAGATAATTTGAACAACACTAGGATATCCGTATGGTCGTATGAGAAGTTGGACAATACTTTGATCAGCGCTGGTTGTATTGTCGCTATGTTTTGAACGAAGAATCCACGGTAGCAATTTCAAGCAAGGGTCATTTAAGAAATCCTGGCTACAGATATTTTGCACTTGCGACTGTAACGCTCTCAAACTATAACGTTCCCGGGTGTATGTTTTCGTAACTGTGTTTAATCTTTTTTCGATGTGTATGACTTTGATTTCTTTCGGTTCACCAAAACCTTTGATGGAAATGATAAAGCTGTCGTTGTTCAACATCAGCAATAAACGTAGTAAAGCCAATACAAAAATTGTGTAAGTTACTGAAGATATAAATTGTTTTGTTTTCATTGCACCGTTCCTAGCATGTTCAACCATTTCCTCTCGTCGTTTATTTGTGAGCCTAAGAAAAATGAGAAAATGAAGATGACCATACAGTGTCAGATTCTTCGCCACGGAAAATCATGTGACATATTTTTTGACCAATGAGATTAATAATTACGAGGGTAAAACAAACACTATGGTTTAACTCACTAAAGATTTTGTTTACTGAAAACTCATAATTAATCTTAAGTAAGTGTTCTGTTTTACCCCAGTTCTGACGTCATGCCGTGGCGAAGAATAACTAACAGACCATGCAATTCATTATTTTAAATGTATAGAAAAACTGATTTTTTTTTGCATTTTCCTGGACAGTTCAATTTAAGGAAAGTTAAAAATAAACAAAAGAAAGTGGCACGGGTAATGACCAAACTTTCTTTTGTTAAGTTTTATCTTGAACTGTCAGAAAAAGATGACTCCTCATTATTCTGGCATTTTGATTTGCCATCACTGGCATCGGTATAAGATATCTAACCAGCCAGTAAAACAATGTTTTAGAGAAATTGATGTAAAAAAAACAGTGCAAGCAATTACGAATACTTTAGAAGCTTTAAAATCGGCTGTGAGTTATCGAATACTAGGAAACAGTTTTACGTATTTTCAATAATCAATTAAAACTACTCTTGATAACGCCAAATCAAGCAGGAGTTTGTGTAACTGTTACAAAAAGATTCATAGTGGACACCCTCCAATACCCCCTGAAAAATCGCACCCCTCCTAGATGGGTTATCCGCCCTAAAATTTGAGTTGTTAGCAACTCCCCCCTTTATAGCCAATCCCTCCATAAAAATGAAAAATCATGGACCCCCCCTGAATTTTTTTTTTATACTGAAATATGATTTTTTTATGATGGGTAGGGGTGTGTGCCCTCTATGAGATTGTCAGTAAAAATTATCCCCATGTAGAAATCAATAATTTACTTTGTGTTTTTTCGCTTCATCTGTTCATATAAACTGTTTTAGTGGTAATCTTTTTATGAACAGACATAACATAACTTACCATGGATAACATACAACAATCTTGTTATACCATCATGCATTTCATAACAGTAGCTTGATAACACGTGGTTCGATAATTCTTTCATGTTCGTTGCCATGACTTCACAACTTCTCCAAAAGAAGTATGAAAAATCTGCTTTCTTTTCTCTTTTTTTTGTTTTAATTTTCACTCTTTCTTCTAAAACACAAAATATCTAATAACATACTTTTATAAGAACCAGTAAATATCGGCTGAGGATCAGATGTTCTTAACTTTGATCCACATTTTCTCGAATTTCCCATACAACCCCACCCCACCCTTAAATATTATATACCTAAAATGATCCCTTGGTCCAAGCTTTCAGTAGGAAAATTCCCAAGCTCAAATTGCGAGTTCTTCTTCATGGTTTTTGGTAAAATTTACCCCCACATCTGAGGGTCGATGCTCATAAAAAATTGTTCTTATATAAAAAAAGGCTTCAAAACCCAACAAGCTAAGAACAAGCTAAGAACATTTTAAGCCTTCCGCTGATATTTCCTGAAGAAGATTGCTTGACAAAAGATAAAACTTTAAAAACAGGATTAAGAACATTTCAAGGCTTGAACTTCAGAAGAGATAAAAAAATCCGAGGAATTACTTCGGCCATGATGTTCTAATAAAAAAACGTTCCAAATAAATCAGTTACTTTAGTCCGATGAGGTATACGAAAAAACGTGCGTCATCAAGAGAATCGATAATTTCAAGGGAGAATGAAAAAGGTTTAGAATTTACAAAGATTTCTTTAAAAAGATTCGGAACTATTAATATACGGTTAAAAGCAAAGTATAAAATAAAAAAACATACAATTTCTTACTAAAACGGTGGCATTTAAAATATTGTCAAAACACGTGTGATACATAAAAATTCACACGAAAACAAAAATGTATTTAGGCCTGTAACATCACCAAATATATTCAGAGAGATTTCAATGTTAGAATGTGACTAAAACTTGAATATTGCACCACTTTTTGAATTTGAGGAAATTACGTTCCGATGCTGACGTTGCAAAACGATAAAAAATCAGGCCTTCAACTTTTGAAAGAGTGGAAAGATTTTTTGTTTCAAAAAGTTTTGCCTCAAGGACGTGCGACCCGACCCCTACACCAATTTAGTTTCTCAACTTTCGCACATCCCCCATTATTAATTTTGCGCGGTTGGGGAACAGGAACTGGATTTTAGTGTGGTCAAAAATCATAACAAACCGTTTAGAGCAGTCATAGTGCAACAAAAAGCTGATTGATTCCTGTTGTTAATTATTGTGTAATATGGGAAATGAAAATTGTGCTGTAATTGGATGCCACAACAATTCAAGGCGGCTTATTAAATGGAAAACATGTGACGTTGCAGGACACGAAAATAAACCGAAAGAAGTGAGTGTGGGGTTGTGCTCCTCCTTTCACCTTATGGATGTTTCCAAGTGAAGGTAGTGAATCGAATAGACAGAAACGAGCAATGTGGAGAGAAAAACTAAAACGACAGAATGCTGACAAATCCCAATGGAAGTCACGTGGAAGTGATCGTGTATGCAGCGAACGATGAACCAACACAAAATCATCCTTTTCCCACAAAGAACTTGGGCTACAACCTCCGACAGAAAGAAAGGCTATTCTGAAAAAGCCATAGCAAATATTAAATGATACAGAAACTGACATTGTGGATGACTTAACGTCCCCACCAATGAACCCAACGACGAGTCATCAAGCAGCTGCTGATGGTGATGATGATTTCGGCTTTGGACAGGTGCGATCGATAAACCAATTGAATAAAAACATAAACAATCTGCATCTAAATTGTGATCATTCCTATACCAAGAGTGATCAATAAGTGGAACTGGTTGCCGATCTATGAACGCTGTCAATTTAGCATTGCAAAACTGGCCTGGAAATCAATAAAATCGAAAACCTGGCCGAGCTTTTTGCCTATGGATCGGATGGCTCCACGTCGTGGTCTGAGAGAAGTACAGTCTGGTACGTTGTTGGCTTGTTCGAACATGGTTTCGAACACCTTTGAATACGATGCCGCTCGTATCTTTAACAACCTTCCACAAAATTGCCGAGATGAACTGAGCTATAAAATATTTTGGTCAAACGAAATTTTTTTTATTAGACCAGGGTTTTGCCAAAAGCCTTACTTAGAGTTTTAGATTAAATTTTCTTATATGTTCTTTCAGCCGAAGTCTGCTTTGATATAGCAAATTTTCCTATACAATTTAATTCCAATGTATTTTAATTTTCGTTTAACCTATATTTCGCGTGAATTCTACTATACGTGATGGCTCCTCAATCCAATTTTGTCTCCTCTAATCTAGAATTTTTGAAGACATAATTCTACGTTAGAAATTAGTACATTTTATTGGTTTTAATAATTTGATATGATATTTTATTTACAATCCTCCTACGACATAAGTCCTATTATACTCATATTACTATAATCCTTTAGTTTATTACTATCTTTAATCCTGATTGTCCTAGTATGGCAGCCCTAGCCTTTTGTCGTT
>JAUJPO010034674.1:2375-18852 GCA_032270745.1 Tiaropsis multicirrata | reverse complement strand
TTGATTGCATGGAAGTCTGGATTTTCACCCATTTTGATAATGTATACATCTTGCACATGACCACACAGGAAGAAATTATAAGCATCTAAAGATTTGTAGGCTTTAAGACTGTCTTTAGTGAATTTACTGGGGGTATTTATCAAATACGTATAAATGTCCGGGTAGGCGATGTCTGGCATCAAAGTTACATCCAATTTCCAACCTTCTTTGATGCCATAAGGATCAGACAAAAGAACCCCATTATTCAATGTCAATTTCTTTTCATAAAATTCTTGCTCTGTCTTCGTTAAGCTTTTGAAATATTTAGAAGGGTTTTTCCAAGGCATTGTCTCATCATTCTTGTTTACAGTTTAAAGTCCCAATCGAGAAATAGAAAATGAAAGTATTTCTAAAAACATATTTGTGCGCTTTTGTTATTTAATTCTATGATTACACAATCTTACACAACAATGAGAATTGCATGCTTTTGAGGCATGATCCTACTTTTTACATTTGACTTGTTTTTTGTAAACAAAGCGAAATTTTCTAAACAAAGTTTTGAAGTAGCACGCACAACAATAAAACTTGTCTTGATTGTTTTGTTTTGTTTGGAATAAGCGAGAAGTACCAAAACAAAACATAAAAATACGAGTGGAATATGGACGACATGTGAAGTGCAGAATGATCGAACGTCGAAAGGCAGGGTTTAATCCAGTAAATTTGTTCTTTCAGACCTGAGATAAAAAGTTTTTTTCATGGAAATATAAAATTGTGGCTGCCATCTTTTTTTTGCCTCCAAAACCGTGCAGGGGCCTGGTAATGTAAACAAGTGACGTCAGCGTGAACGTACCTATATAAATTTCAAAAAGATCTGAGCAATGCTTTTTGAAATATCATTGGAAAACAAGGTGTGTTTTGCCTCCAAAAATGCTGACTTTTTAGCGCATGCGCGTACGGCAGCCGAAAACCATAAACAAATAAGAGATCTATAATATTCCATAAATGTTTTCCAGCCTCTTGTTTGAGAAAATCAGCAAAAAAAGATGTTTTCAAGGGGTTAAAATCTAATATCCAAGGGGTAAGCTGATGTTGAAAATCTCCAGAGGGTCTTGTAAAAAAGGTTTGTCAATACCCCTGTAAAATCCCATAAAAGTGGGTGTTTTGTCTCTACTCTCCGTTATATAAAGTCTTAAAAATTGCTCTAAAATATTTTTGCATCGGTGAACAATTTTCAAGAGTCGTAGAAAAATAATATTTGAACAATTCTATCCAACGCAATTTTCATGTTCTTCTTTTCTTCTTTCTTAATAAAGAACTGAAAAATGATTTGGTTTGGACAGTATTGTTTTATAAACCTGTTTTTTTTTTAAACTCCTACGTACCGTGAATTTGGGAACCTCCAGTCAAACATGGGATTACCAAATATCTGGTCTTCTTTAATAAATTTGACAACAAGTTTGTTTTGACGATTTCACCAAGCTTATCAATCATACATCAAAACCAAAACAAGAGTGAACATATCAGATTACTCCAATCCAATTAAAAAAAATACATGAAAGTTAAAGTCGTAAAATGTCTACTTCAGCTCATTGTCATTTTGTTTTGTTTCTTGGTCTCTCGAGATCAGCGAAATAAAAGCACGCTAATTAGATTAAAAAAATTACCTGGTGCCGAAACAACGCACTTGTTTAGCTTTCCCACAGCTTTTTTAATTGCTTGGATTTTGCCATTTTCTCAAATTTTGTTTGATTGATATAACTTGGTGCAAACTAGAACGGCATTGAATTCTACTTTCATTTTCAAACATCAACATTCACAAGATCTTGGAAGGTCATCAAAATGACGTCTTTTTCAGCTTTTTTGGCATCCCATGTTTGCCTGGAGATTCCCAAGTTACCCCGTTTCACGATAATGAGTTAACGCTAATTTTAATTTTGGTATATAATGTTACGAGGACACTTTTTTGGATGGATTCTCTGACTTGTATGGTTTTAAAATAGAATAGCCCAATCAAACGCAGTTGAAAGATTGAAATTCGATTGTCGAATCGAACACCGAGTATGTTCAAACAGCCAAACAAGCGTCCAAGATTTTGCAAGGCAACTATCGTGTGGTCGCTCTTTCTTTGCCATGCTTGTTCTCAAATTTTGAGATATTTTTATCTTTCTGGCATAACTTACACAGCAACCCTGCCGAATCCCCGGACAATCCAAGGATTAAAATCAATGCTACTTTGCTGCCCTGTTGAATTTATGTTTATGGTCGTAACCTTAATATTCCTCAAATTTAATCATTATAATACATGTTTTCTCTGGACCTACACCTACCCACAAACTTTTGTGTGCTCACAAAAAATGTGTAGAGAAAAGTAGAGTATGTAATCTTTTTCTACTCACTTGAAATTGTCAGCCATTAATTGCACTTCTATCGAATTCTATTTTACTTCAATTGTATTTTTCATAAAATAACAATGGGAATGTAGACCATAATGTGCAGTTTTTGAAAAACTGCCTTTAAAAAGGCACCTGTAGGGTGCCGTAGATGACCTTATCTCCCTTACCCTGGTCCTCCTCCCTACTCCGTCACTCCTATTTTCGAAAGTTCACTCCTTTTTTGGGGGAACTTTTTATTGTAGGTGTAAAGATAAAAGGTCAAAGTTGTACATTTAAATTTCAAAAGAGTCAATTGATATTGGCTGCTGATTAAAAAGGGGTGACGAAATTAGGGCAAGGGTGACGGAGATAGGGCTATCTACCGTGGGTTACTGTATTTGAATCTGCTCATTTTTTGAAATAATAGTAATTTAGTAAAAAAGCTTAAGATATGGCAGAGACTGTCACAACTTCAACATGGATTCAATCGATGTCAATGGTTATCATTGAAGGGGCAGATTATGTAGAATCAACTCTGCATGTGAGTGTCTTCTTTATTTTCTTGTTTGTTTCTATATTATATTATCTTAATTTCTTTGTGATACTTTGTGTAGACGTCGCTTTAAGATTTAAAAAGCCTCAAGTCCATTTTTGTTGTTTTGAGAAAATCAACTTTAAAGATTTGAAATTTAAGTCCAAAATGTAATCACTATTGGATTAAAGGCCTAAGCCTTTTTTGCACTAAAGTGATTTGACTTAAGGCTTTTTAAACCTGAAAATCTTTTTATAAAAACAAATTCCCATTACTTTATATGGGTCAACAAATTAAATTGGTCATTTTTTATGAATTTCTGAAAGAAAAAAACTTTTTTGCTTTGCCTATAAATAAATAATCCTTGAAATTTTGTAAAAATGCTACTTTTATCAATAGCCTTACAACTTTCAGAGAGGATAGCAATTAAATTATTTTTCTTTTGTAGGTACCGTTTTTTCATTTCATTCTTGAAGTATTACTTGTTCTATGGATTTTACGTCTTTTAACACGGAAAAGCTACAATCCTAAGGAGACTAAACTGGAATTAACTAAAGAGGTATCTAATTATCATTGATTATATAATAACTAGCTGGCAAGCCAGCGTCGCATGCTGCTGGCGCAATATTTTCTCCGAAGTCCAAAATTTTATTGAAATACGAAATCTTGCTAGCTAATTTCTGCTGAAAGTTATTTTTAATACTGCCTTCCCATTTTTGAAAGCAGATTTTTGGTTACTTTTTACCTTAGAAAAAGTTCTTAGTCAAACTTTACTATATCAGTGCTATACCCTGCTGGATCAGCCCTTTAGTCAGCCCTTTTTTGCATGCTTCAAACTTGGTTGTGTTTAATCTGAAATTTGAAAATAGTTTGGCTGTATTAAAGTCAAGGTTTTTGGTGAATCCTTTGTCCCTGCCTTTTTTAATAAAATTTACTTGGTTTCCAAGGGTTAGCGTTGGTGATGAAGATTCATCTAGTTGAACATTTTAAAGATTATCACGTTAATTGTTTAAAAAAAAATGTGATTAAAAATGACATTATCCACTTGTCCAAATTGTCCAAATATTGTATGTACCAGTTTGTATACAATTTGTATTTGTATAAAATAAAGCGAACTGCATGTACACGTGATGATTAATGGCTATTAATTGACTTTCTCAATCATTTCTTTCTTTTTTTATGAATAAGATAATTATCCATCATTATCTAATACAAATCAGCTGTTCCTATCATACTTGTATAGAATTTATACAATATTTGGAGATGGTCCCTTATTGAGTTACATTTTATTAAATTTTCCATTTAGGAAGAGGAAAAGCTGATAACAGATTGGGAACCTGAGCCATTGGTTCCCGCAGATTCTAAAGTTCCTGAACATGTAACCAAACCAAGGCTGGTCAAAGGGTACTTTATGATTTTTCTTAAGTGATTGCGAAGAGAGAGAATTTCTACTACTTGCTTTGTGATTCAGAAGGTTAATCAAAAAGTTCAAAACTCTTTGCATGTACTTTTCATTAACTTATTCTAGAAAAGCAGGAGTGTTCAATAGAGATTAAAAAGGGCTCTAATGTGTTTTAATGTGTTTTTGTTATCATAGTTCAACCTGAGTTCAACAGTTTTTTTTTCTGAGGAGCAGTGCCCGATAATCAATAATCAGGCCATTATTAAAAAAGACATAAAAAATGACCTGATGATATGATATTAACAGATAGAAAAGGCAAGAAAGGTACCTACACAAATAATGAATAGCATTAGTGTCTTTATTATTCAACTTTTTCCTAAATTGTGATGCAGTATTTTTTGTAATTTTTCTCATTTTCAATTCTTAGAAAACCAAGTTACAGGATCAATATCAATGGGAATGATTGTTTAAATTTATGCACAATGAATTTCCTTGGATTTGTTGGGAATGAAGAAGTAGAGGTACAATATTAATGAAGCTTGATATGGCGGTAGAATGTTGGACATTTTGATTCACACTCAGACATTCAACATATTCAATCAAAATCAAATTCTATCAGACATCTTGGCCGACAGTCGTTAATTCAAAACCTGAATTTTGACATGATAACATTTTACAAAAAAAAAGTTTATTTCTATATTTTTTGCAAATAATGATCCTTCTTCCTTTAAAGTTCCTTATTGGTTTATCTTTTTCTGTATTTTCTAGAAAGCTGCCATAACTACATTAAGAAATTATGGTGTTGGATCGTGTGGACCAAGAGGGTTCTATGGAACTGTTGGTAGGTACTGCATAATATTATAAATTATTTTGCTGTATAGTAATAACCAGCAGTTCCCTTGCGCCCTAAACGCCAGACGAAGACAAAGATATTAATCTGTGCAAGAATTGTAAAGGGATTTAGACCCCTTCATTTGCAAGTTGCAATAAAAATCTGTTAGGATTCTCAAATATCCTGATTCAAAGGCAGGCAAACGGGCACATCAAATCACAATCACATTCTGTTGTTCTGTGACGTGTAAATGGGGCTTTATTCAACAATTGAACGTTTCAAACTATCATGAACATACTTTAATTTTTGGCAAAACAGATAAAAACTTTTGAATAAATTCTTTTGCATTTAAAAATATTCATTCTACAAGTACTTACACAAGATTGATTTTACATGCGTCAGCATTTTTTTATCAAGATAAATCTGAATTAGAAAGGTTACTCAAAGACAACATTATTAAAAAAATATTACACTTTTGTTTAGATGTTCATCTCAATCTTGAGAAAAAGATTGCAGAATATTTGGGAACCGAAGAGGCAATCTTATATTCTTATGGATTCTCTACTATCTCAAGTGCTATTCCTGCTTATTCAAAAAGAACAGATGTTATTTTCTGGTAACTTTGATTCTTGTTCAAATAATGGACGATTCCACAACATGCTTTGGTTAAAGGATATTTAAATTGTAGAGTGCTTCTTTCTCAGTGCTTCAGGGCTTCCAGCTGTCCTAAAATCCTAATATTTAAGCTAATTTTTGGTCTGGGAGGTCTTCTAGGAAGATAAATAAAAATAGCCATAATTGGATTTCTGTATAATAAATTTGTCCCTTTGGTTTCCTTGGATTTTTTTTGTTCTGCAGAAAGTGTGATAGTAACTCACAAAAGCAGACTCATTAAATAATCTAAAGCATATGTAAAGCAATTGCATTTTTATGTCTAGCCCAAAAGCTGAATAAGTAAGCTGGAAATAAAAGAATCCTTAGTGACGAATAGAGAAAAATGTGGAGCAAGACACATATCCGATTTTTCTTATGTCTGTTTAAAAATTTGAATAGATTCTTTTTATTTAAATTCTGCTTGTGTCAGCATGGACGCACTGGCCTCAATATATCACTTTAATGCTTTTAACTTACTTTCTGCACTATTAGTGACAAGGGAGTGAATTTCGCCATCCAAAAGGGCATAACAGCATCAAGAAGTAAGGTCTATTGGTTTGAGCATAACGACATGGAGGATTTGGAAAGAAAAATGAAAGAACAACAGGATAAAGACAAAAGAGTAAGCAAATGGGCACTTGGGTATGGGTAATCAGGTAAAAAATGACCCACAGTTTCCTTCTGTGCAGTTCTGTGGTCCATACCAGAATCTTGAAATTTTATATTGTTAAATAGTTTTCAAAAGTTGAGATATTTTGTTGTTTTCATCAAATCACCTTTAAAATAAGCACTCCTTTACACTAATGTTGTCGATTTGATATGCTGATTTTGGTGAATTTTGTTGTTTTGTTTTTAATAAAACTTTTCTTCGTAGAATCCTAAGAAAGCAGCGGTGACGCGGAGATTCCTTGTAATCGAAGGCTTGTACATCAATACTGGAGATATTGCTCCACTTCCTAGAATTGTAAGATACTAATAGCAATATCAATAAAAATCTACGACCGCCTATTCCTAGGCTTGGTCGGATATGGAACAGTCTCTCCAAACATAAGGCCTACTTATGTTTGAAAGAAACAATTCCATACCTATCACTCCTATTTTATTGATCATGATAAGTTTACATTAACTATCCAGCCCAAAGGATGAGAATCTTTTGGATGAGTTCAACGTTGTTTAGGATGACCATTTATTTCTTAAAGTGAACCTATTTTCTTGGCTTTAGGAATCAGTTTTTTGTGCTACAGTACATATTTTGATTAAAGGGTAAAGAGATTTTGTATAGTACACATATATTTTTTCTTTTCAGGTTGAATTGAAAAACAAATACAAAGTTCGTGTTTTTATTGACGAAAGTTATTCTTTTGGTGTTCTTGGAAAGAGAGGATGCGGAGTGACAGAACATTATGGAATTCCAGTAAGCATTCTTGCTGTTTTTGTTATTATTGGTCAACAGGGGTTAGTTGATTAGTTTATGATCCAGTAGAGAAACTCATACATTTAATCTAAATTAGTTGCATCTATATTGAATCAGTAGTGTAAGTTTATTCCGCTTCAGAGTGATTCTTGTTTTTATTATGAATTATTTTCCTCTGAGCTTTCAAAGAACCAAATATTACGTTCGTTTGAGCGTATGAAAAATCGATTTTTCGTCTCATACAGAAAATACTACTGTAAAATACTGTGAATAGGCTGTGCTGTTATATTCCTTTGTAAAAAGAATGGCACATCTTTTTTCTTCTAGTTTGATCAGATTGATTTGATGGCTGTATCCCTTGAATTCTCACTTGGAAGCGTCGGGGGCTTCTGTGCTGGACCCTCATTTGTTATCGATCATCAACGTTTATCTGGGCAGGGTTACTGCTTTTCTGCATCACTGCCTCCCCTCTTAGCTGTTGCATCTCAAACTGGTATTGAGTTGATGGAAAAAGATAACTGTATGTAATAGTTAGGTTGCGCAAGAGGCTATTTAGGACTTTAGACGCGCCTATGGCGGCCTGCACATAAATTTTGGTACAGTTCAGTCGTAAAGTTTTGCTTAGACAAATTATGTACAGGCCGCCACAGGATGCGCCTAGCGTCCTAAAATAGCCTCGCTAATATCTTAATATAACTTATGATAACTGTTCTGGAGATAAGATACTGGGTGGTCCAAAAAGAAACACCCCATAAAGCGCCCATGAATTTTGATTTAGCTTGACATTGCATTCTTGATAAAAGATTTTGAATTTGTATCCCTTGTTTTTTTTCAGCAATGTTCAAGAGATTGGAAGATAACTGCAAATATTTCAGAAAACAAATTGAAGAGTTTGTAACTTTTTTTTCTCCATTTTTTATGGTCGAAACCAGTAAACCATAACAAAATGCCATTGTCCTGATACACATTTTTATAAGAACAAAGTATATAAAAACATAAGGCTTCCAGTTCAAAAAATTAAGAACATGTTAAGATAAAAGGAAACTCACTTCATTTATAAACTTATTTACCTTGATTTTGTTTCTCAGCAAAAAGTTAAGAACATGTTAAGAAAATTTGGAGGCTTTGGAGAATCAATAGTATAGAAAATAAGAACATTTTTTTCATTTTTGATTATTATACACATGAATTAAAAGACTTAATTGAGAACATTTTAGGGCTTGAAACTAAAAAAGCTAAGAACAATAGAAGGCTTCTTCGAATTTTAAGGTTGTTATAAAAAACGTGTATAAACCTGATTATCGATTGATATCGCAAAAGCTTTGATTATAAAGAAAAACTTTTGTTTTTGTTTTGACTAAAACTGGTGGGAATTTAATTTTGGCAGCTAGCAAAAATTATTAAATTTGGAAGGAACTTAACATTTTTTTGAATTTTTAACCGCTCAAGTTATAGGAAAGAAAGTTTTACGAAAAATTCTATTTTAGTTACTAACTTATTACTTTAAACGGATTAAATTGCGTGACAAAAAAAAGTCGCAAAATTATTTGGATTTGATTTCACGACTGAGCAGTTTGAGAAACTTTGCAAATGACCCTAACTAATTATGGACATATTTTACCAAAATTGCATGGTTTTGACAACTCTTTTTGCTAAAAATAGTTTCAAAAATTTTGCGTGGATTTAATTTTGTGTATCAACTATTTCACGTGATTTTGTGAGACAATTTTTTGCGAAAAGATAAAAAAATCGCGAATTTGCGAAATTTATCTCGCAAAAATTAATCCCTTTAAAGTAACAAATATTTTTATTATACATACAATCACTCTTATAGAATCAAAGGGTTCACTATCCATGGAGATGAAGTATCACCCATCATTCACCTGCATTTAAAAGACACTGAAGACACATCAAGGGATGAGATTGAAGCAAAGCTAGAACAATATGTTGATAAAGTGAGCTGATTTAAAAAAAAAAAGTTTGTTCTATTAGCTGACAAATTTAATTCCCGCCAAATATATATATTTTTTGTCATCCACCAAATTAAATTCTTGCCAAATCCGCCAAATTTTGTTCATAATAAAATTTCTCCCCGCCAAAATGTTTTACCCTTACTTGCAGCTTGTTTTGAATTTTTAGCCAATGAAACTAGTGGCAAACATCCGGCTTTTTGGAATGTTTTTGTGAAAGTGATTAGGTTTAAATGATATCATTATGAATCCTAAGTTTGGAATATTGGTACAAAGAGACATAGCAACTTGATAGCTTCAGAGTCATGTTGGTGTATATAGAAATTGGTGTTCTTCTATCATGGATAGGACTTCTTGACCTTGCCAGTTTGGTGTCAAACACTTCTTCTGCCAGACAGGAGTCAAATCACGTCGTTCTTTATAGTACAAAAGTTTCTAAAAGTCGCTTGAATGAAAGATAAAGATTTATGTCTCGATGCTTTGTTCTCCAAACTCGTTTAAGTGACTTTACTACGGAAAAACTTGAGTTGAGTGGTCTCAAATTGGCAGATCCCACAACTACATTGACAAATAATTCATCTTACAATTTGAGACCACATCGTTCTTTAGTATTAAAGTCTCTAATAATAGCTTGGATAAAAGAGACAAATTTTGTCTCGATGCTCCCTTCTCCAAACTCGCTGAAGAGACTTGGACTATGGAAAACTACATTGAAAATAATGCTTTTGTTTACATTCTAGTGCCAAGAACGAGGTGTTGGTGTAACAAGTGCTCGCTATCTGAATAACTTAGAATCATATTTGCCACCTGCAAGGTAAATACTGTATTATTAAGAAAATTTCATCTGTTCTTAAGGGAAGAAGAAATTTTCAGAAAATTTAATTTTTCATTTCAAACCTTCGAATTCGTTAAGGTGTCGTAGGGTTTGCCTTAAAATGGTATCCAATCTAAAAAGACGGTGAACTCCCTAATTTTTGCTGTGCTCTGCGGAATTTGATTTACAAATAAATATCAAATAAAGTCACGAATATTAAATTCTGAAAAAAATTATTTTGTTCATTAAGGTTTCTTGAAATAAGAAAAATTGTTCTATTTTCGCTCCTATTTTTCCTCACAGTATACGGATATCATTAAACTCCAAACTCCTTGAAGACGACATGGACAATGCTACTAATATCATGAAAGAAATTGCTAATGAAATGTTTTGAGAGAAGTATCTGTTATATTATAGTAGTGTAGTATAGAATGGTTATACTATAAAGAGCAATAATTGAATAAGAAGATGGAGCGTACTTGTTGGTCATACTTGATCATTAATACAATGTATGCGTAAGTTATCATTACGTCATTTTTCCTAAACGACAACGCCTAAAATAGAGGCCAAATTACGGATTTTTTGAAAAAATAGATGGCAAACTCTGGATTTTTGGGCTGTTTCTGTTAGATAAAAAACTTGGTCATAATGCAATGGTGTCATGTTTACACTCAAAGAAAGAACTCTTTGGAAGAGAAGAATTTTTATCAGGAGAGATTGGGCTTTTCAGAAAAATCCATATTCCCACTGTTGAGGATGTCGATTTTTCTTAACACCAACCCCTTCGGATATCCGTACCGAAAATTTCGAACCCCCCTGGATATCCTTGGTTACACCCTGGATATTAAAATTTTTGAATCCCTGACCTCGGCTATCCTATATCCTCAACAGGGGGAAGCCCATTGGTGTTATGTTAATTTTGACAAAGAATTCGTGTATTTTGATGTTATCCGAAATGAACCAACTTTATCAGTATTATATTTAGCTAAATTTATTATTACAAAAATCGTTCACGTTCTGTAGTATACATATTATTTTATTATTATTTTCCGTTTTTCTTTTTAAAAAGTTATGTTATTATCTTGATTTTCTAACATGATTTGGTCAATTTTCAAATTATCTGATCTCAAAATGAGTGCCCCAACTAAGAAATGTTTTCAGCAGGACGGTGTGTTTGTGGCACTCTAAACCACCAGTCTAATCCAGGACCAAAGAATTTGACAATCGATTTAGTATGATTCTCTCAAATTTTTATTGATTGAAATTACCTTAAGGAAAAAAATAATTCACGTAAAAATGATTAAATTTTGTAAATTTCTATCCTTAATGGTGCCAAAAATGCTTAATGGTGCCAAAATGAAAATTATCTTCTGGCAAAAATTTCCCCTCTCAAGGTAGTTATGAAATGGTATCAATTACAAAGTTTATTTTTATTTATCTACATCATAATGGTTACAAGAATAATTTTTTGCTTTTTAAGACATTTTTTTATTTTTGTCGAAATACAGACTTAAGCAAATCGTTTCTTTTAGGGAGGCTTTAATTATTTCAAGGTCACCCTTTGTATAAATTTCTTTAGAATTTTCTAAAGCCTTTCCAATGATTATGTTTATATGGAATTGAGCTGTTCCACGAAGAAATTGTACAAGGTCTTGGAGGATATAAACCTTTCTTGTAATATATATGCATTTAAAATTATAGAAATGACTCGTGCACAAGTGTACCATATAAAGCCGGGTTTCCATTCACCGAACGGACGACTTCGGGCGGACAAAATATTCTTATATAGTTCATTGACGTCACAGAATTTTTGTACACAAAATGCGAGCTTTTCTGTGCTCTGTTGAGCTCTTTTGTCTGCTGAAAATTTTCAACTTTCGAAAGAGATCTTGAGAGAGCTCGAGCGGGCAAAATCATTCAGCCAATCGAAAAGGAGAAAACCTGCAGAATATACAAAAAAAATGAAAATAAGTAATTGATCTCTCGGGGAATGAAAATCAAACAGTGTCCGCGAGATCTTTAGAATTTTGTCCGCGCTCTGTGTGAATGGAACCCGGATTAAGTGACATATCCTCCACTTCTTCTGCACGATTATTTTTCTGAGGCTCTTTGCCAGCAGACACAAGACGTTATCCATAACGCTATTTCAACGTCGCATTACAATGTATGTTTTTTTGTATTTTACAGGTGTCAAATAAGAAATAATATTTGTATAAAGGATAAAATAAAAAAAATAAAAGGCATCACTGTTGACTTGGGAATAAAGTAATCTGGCTTGACTGACAACAGACCGTATCAAATGTTTGAGAAGAACTTGAACGACCTCGTCAGGGGTCTTCGTAACCATAAAGGGAATGAGGTACACTTATGCAATGTTGTTTTCATGTCCATGGTATTATTTATTACCATGAGCCTAATTTTGTTCTTTGGCTCTCATTTAGGCCTACTGTTTAGCCGTCGGTTATTTTTTTTAGTATCTTAAAGAAAGAAGAAACTTGGAATTATTTTTTATTTCATTTTTTTTTTTTACAGTCAAAATATGTGACAGAATGTTTGGATGAGATCAAGCAGGAATTGAAACAAGAAAACATGGGATTGAAAGCGGTAGCAGTTCTCAAGCTGTCTTATGTAAGTCAAACCGTTTTATTTTTCTAGTCCTTTTAATTTTTAACACCAGAAATGACTTAACCCTTGGAAATCAAACACAAACCCTCGTAAAACAGCGACACGGAAACTTTGACTTTGAATGTTTTTTAATTACTAAAAAGTTGCTTTACACCACGACAAGTGTTGGAAAAGCCACATAAATGTCTAAGAAGTCTCATAAAATCAAACAATCAAAACCAATTCAGTTTTAATGTACATTTTCCAACATTCGTCTAATGTTAGTTTTAAAAATAGTATTCAAAGCTTTCGTGTTGTTACGAGGGTTGTCGTGTTGTTACGATGGTTTTCGTGTTGTTACGAGGGTTTTCGTGTTGTTACAAGGGTTTTAAGGCTGTTACGAGGGTTGTCGTGTTGTTACGATGGTTTTAAGGCTGTTACGAGGGTTTTCGTGTTGTTACGAGGGTTTGTTGCCTCTTACAACGTTAATTTACATTCTCTTCGAAACCGTTTTCTTCGTCTTCGAATTGGCCGGTCCTTAGCCAATCAGAATGTATTATTTCTTTATAATAGCGAGGTTACTTTAAGCGAGATAAATCGATGGGAGACGGCGAACACCGACCCGCGACCGTTGCCCCGCAAAACCTAGAACGCTCGATTGGCTGTTTGAACGTTCTCGTTTGCATCTCACCGTCGTCCCTCGATTCATCTCGCTTAACGTAAACTCGCTAATAGCGAGGTTACGCAAGGAACTGTTTATGACCTTAGACGCGTATGATTCAACCTGTACATAATTCGTCTAAACAAAACTTGTAAACAAAAATCTATGTACAGGCTGGATCATACGCCTCTAAGTTCATAAATAGCCCCTTGCGTAACCTCGCTAATATCAGATGGGCCGATCCTTAGCTGATTAGAATGTATTATGTCTTTACAATATCAAAATGAATTGGATAATAATGATACATGATGTCCATTAACCTTCAGATTCAAATGCTTGGTTACAACATCTCCTGGGCTGCATTCAACGTCATCGAAGTGATGAGTTCTGCAAAATTCATTCACAAGGTCAGTTGATTCAGTCAATTACAGAAGAATACTGCTTCAGTAAAGAGTCTGCAAAAATGTAAATGAAACCGAGATTTTAAATTCGAGATACATAGCGGAGGGAGACGAATTTAAATTATAGCTTTTATAAAGAGACTTAAAGAAAATTAAATCAAAGAACGTTGCCCTTGTTTATAGTTACCTTATCAGACAAAAAATGTCGTACAAAAGTGACAAAATTTTTTGGAAGTGACGAAAATCATGTCCGACGAATAATTTTGTCCGACGAAAAATTTCGTCCAAACTAAAAATTTGCCTAAATGCTTGCTCGTGCAATTATATACGTAATGTGTATAAACAAAAAGAAAAAGTACTACCTGAAGCGAAATTTATGGGAAAAATTATATTAAATTTCTTTCAAAAACATATCTTAGCGTATATGATATTTTTTCTATGTTTTTCCTGTTTTTGATACAAACTGTTTAGATTTGAACATTTCTTTGAGAGTTACCCCTCGGATTTCCAAGTAAAAAAAACGAATACCCCTTTGGGATTTCCAGACAAATCTTCACTCGACCCCCTTGGATTTCCAACATTTCTTAGACATTTTTGTGTCAACCACTCAGATTTCCAATCGTTTTCCTCAGATTTTGGTTTCCACCACATTTCTGAGTTGACATACAACAGTGGATGTACTATTATTTATTCTTGAAAAAGCCCATTTTGATTATGTCTAAAACCTTCCCTTCCTGTTTTTTTTTTAGAGAATTGCTTACATGGCTGCATCACAATCGTTTCACGTTGACATTGATGTTCTTATGCTTGCTACTAACCTCATCAAAAAGGTGCGCATTTTTCATATAAACTCTTTAGTACAAAAGTCTCTAAAAGTCGCTTGAATAAAAGAGACAAAGTTTTGTCTCCATTCAACGTTCTCCAAACTCTTTTAAGAGACTTTACTACGGAAAACTTGAGTCGTCTCAAATTGGAAGGTCCACAACCTCGTAGATTTAACGAACGGACGTGTTATTCAGGAACCCCTCCCCAAGTCGAGGAATTATCTTTTATCAGTGAGAAACGTGGAAAGCATATAAATTATTTCTATTTTCCGAAGGGCTGTAACCTCGACGACCGACGGGGATGTGTCGCCCGTAGGTTGAAATTAGACCTTACTAGAGACTAATTTTGGACAGGTTTTGGCTGACTTTTGAACCATGTCAGAGACTAAAAATAAAAAACACTGACCCATCAGAGAAAATATTTTTGACCTTGACAATTTCGGGACCTTGTGAGAGAGGCTTTAGAGCTTACCCTGACTGGCGGTATTCCCCGTACCCAAATTTGCCTTGGTATCCCCCGGATATTGTCTAGTATGGTGGAAGAAGAGGATGCTGTCTAATAATCTTTCCCGGGAACACGAATAAAAGCTAGTAACAGGAAGAAAAAAATTAAGATTTTTTTTTATGTTTTTTTTAAACGAATTATGGATAAAAATTAAATACAAAAGTTAGAAAAAAATATTTTAAATACAGTACAGTAAACTTTGTTATAATAATGGAAATAAATTAATTTGTGTCATCTTGGATGACCTCTGTTGGCTCGATGTATGCGATGCGACACACCGTCTTATCTCCATCATTTGTCACGTTGTCTGCAGCAACGAGTGGCTCCTCTTCGCCATCTTTAGTAGAGCTGTCGGCAGCAACGAGTGACTTCTCTTCGCAATCTTTAGCAGAGCTTTCTGCAGCAACGAGTGACTCTACTCTGCCATCTTTAGTAGAGTGGTCTGCAGCAACGAGTGACTTCTCCCAATCTTTAGTAGAGTTGTCTGCAGCAATAAGTGACTTCTCTTCGCAATCTTTAGTAGAACTGTCTGCAGCAACGAGTGACTCTAATCTGCCATATTTAGTAGAGTGGTCTGCAGCAAAGAGTGACTTCTCCCAATCTTTAGTAGAGTTGTCTGTAGCAACGAGTGGCTCCTCCTCGCAATCTTTAGTAGAACTATCTGCAGCAACGAGTGACTCTACTCTGCCATCTTTAGTAGAGTGGTCTGCAGCAACGAGTGACTTCTCGCAATCTTTAGTAGAGTTGTCTGTATCAACGAGTGGCTCTTCCTCGCAATCTTTAGTAGAACTGTCTACAGCAACGAGTGACTCCTCTCCGCCATCTTTAGTAGAGTTGTCAACAGTGGTATCTTTTACTTTGAACGGAACTGGAGCCGATTTTACGATGTCTTTTCCCGATGTTACAGTGTCGTTCCCCAATTTTGCAGTGTCGTTTCCCGATCGTACAATGTCGTTTTCCGATGTTACAGTGTCGTTTCCCGATGTTACAGTGTCGTATCCCGATTTTACAGTGTCGTTTCCCGATGTGCTTACTAAGACTGACGAGTCGTCATCATTCTGCTTCGAACTCGATCGGGAAGCATGACCTTCAGGTTCAGGTTCTCCTGTTTTTTGGCGAGGAGGAGTAGCTTCCCTCTCTTCATTTTGTGACGCCCTCCTCAAACTGCGGCAACCGAATAGATTTTTGACTCGCCTTCCCAAAGTCTTACTCTTATACCGCTGCACTTCTGACTTTAGGAAATCTATCGAGGCTTCCTTCTCATCCATTTGTGAGTTTAATGCACGAATTTCTTGACTCAATTGGTCGTTTTTTAATTGGAGATCTTTGTTAGTTGATTTGTGTTTGGTGATCTCCACGTCCTGAAAATATGTTGATATGATTATTTGTTTATTGTTTAATGAATGCTATGCTATGCTATGCTATGCTATACTATGCTATGCTATGCTATGCTATGCTATGCTATGCTATGCTATGCTATGCTATGCTATGCTATGCTATGCTATGCTATGCT